>JAZHYW010057880.1:0-15214 GCA_037355805.1 Ixodes ricinus
ACACGAACTCAACTCTCCTACGTCACGCCGCGGTGGTGGCGCGTCGGGCGCACTTCCGGTCTGGGGCGGTGGGCAGAAGTCGCCGTGCAAGACATGCATTCCTGTGTTCTTTTGAAAGAAACCAGACAAAAAACCTGCCTTCTCGTCAAAATGCTGCGACGGGGGCTGTACCAAGAAAGTCTGGAAAGGTTTGAAGATCAGTTTTCATGTGTTTCTGCCACCTCCATTCGTCCGGGAACGTGGATAGTAGCCGTGAAAAGGGCAAACCAGACGCTGTCGAACTACGATTGCTTGTGCGGGCAACACTTTGTGGTCGCCAGATGTATTTGTGTTTTGTTTTGTTTCAACATGAACGAGAGAAAACCGCCAAGTTGTCCGGACCACCCACGGGTTCAGTGCGTCTTCAAATTCACACGGCCGCCTGATCGTTCGAACTTTCGTCTGCTCTTTCAGACTTGTCTGATTTTTGTCGTCTGCTCGTTCAAACAAAAGCGGCCCGTAGACCAAACTTTGACCCGGTGATTGCAATAAGAAGTAATTGCAGGCCTCAAAAAACTTAAGTAGGCTCGGTGCAAACAGTGGATACAAGATGTTGATCATTGGTACCAGTGGCCATCAAACGACTCGTCACGCTTGGTCAGTTCCCGCTTCCGATTTTCAGTATCGACGTCGATCATCGCCGCTACCTTCTACACTTTAGCAACACAAGCGACGTCGCGACCGAAAAAAGCTAGAAGAATCTCATTATGGTTTTGGCGTCCATTCTGCGGCGTTCATGCGAATGAATCGCCGCACGTCAAATTATTTACGCAAAGTTTAGCGGCGTAACGAGCCTTGATAAATTCGCTGAGGCGATTAAAGTGGTAAGACATTGCTATGAGGACGTAGAATCGACAATTCCAACGCGAAAAAGAGTATGCAGACTCACACAGACGCCGACAACGTGACATTCCAATGGTTTGTTGACGCGGGACGCGGTGCTTCTTGCCCGCACTTCATTGCGCATGCGTTCGAACTGTCGTCTGCTCTTTCAAACTTGTCTGTTTTTTGTCGTCAGCTCGTTCAAACGACAGCGGCCCGTAAACCAAACGTTGACCCGGTAATTGCGATAAGAACTAAGTGCAGGCTTCAAAACACTTTTAAAGGTTGGTTGGGGTAAGTAGGCTAAGTGTAAACAAAAGATACAAGAAGATGTTGTTCATTGTTACCAGTGGCCATCAGCGACTTGTAATGCCCGATTCTACTTGCGGTTTTCAGTATCGACGTCCACCATTTCAGCTACGGTCCACGCTTTTGCAGCCCGAGCGACGTCGCGACTGAAAATAGCGAGCAGAATCTCATCGTGGGAGTCAGGCTGTAGCGCCCATTCTGTGGCGTCCACGTGAAATGAATCGCCGCTCGTCAGATTATTCACGCAAAGTTTTGCCTCGTTAATTTTGCTGAAGCCGCTCAAGTAGTCAGAGATTGTTAGGAGGACGTAGAATCAACAATTCGAACGCGAAAAAGAGCACGGGGACTCCCACCGGCGCCGACAACAACGCAATTCAATGGTTTGTTTATGGGCGACGGCGGGCTTCTTGCCCACCGTCCACCGCGCATGCGCGGCGCCGGTGGCGTCCGCTAGGGGCGCTCCGGTTTGTTTGTAAACATGAGTTGGTGTATAGACCGTTCCATTGGGGTCATAGCAGAGAGGGTAATAAAGAGAGAGAAATTGCCCCTCCCCTCTCACCCCGCATGTCGTCTGCTCCGTCGAGTGGGCTGTACCTAGCATCCGGCTGGCGTGCAAACTCTGTTTACGATCACGTCATTTTGAAAATTTCAAGCGCAGATGAGCAGATTTTGGTATGCCAGCTATCGTGTAATACTATGCTAGATAAACAAACTAACAGGGTCCAATTGCGCTGTTACCTGCATGAACATAAAAAAAATAGGGAAAACTCTGTCAGATTGGCCGGTCTCTCCGGCGAAAAGTAAATCCCGGTTGCTGTACCTCTTTTACTATACAAAGTTCGTACTGGTGTACGCCTTTAGTGACCATGAGTGTAAGTCTGAAATAATAAATAAAAACGTACTCTCCTGCCGCAATACACGCAGTAGTTGAAGGTAGTACTGCCGGCTGACTCAACTGCTATCTAAGTAATGGAAAAAAGATATGCTAGTTGATCATTTACTGAAATAGAACAACAGAGAGCTATCGGCTGATTTTGGAGTAGCCATCACTATTCTAAGAACGCGAACCACTTCACAACGGCAGCCACGAGCGAGAGTTCGATGTTCGGTACAGCCCGCCGGTACAGCCCAAAGATGGAGAATGGCAACCTCCCGGTTTGTCTTCTGCTAGCAGAGTCGGGCGCGTGCCCCTCTCTCGTTTTACCCCGCCGAACCCGCTGAATTTCCCGGATGTATGGAGAGGACGCTGCTGTCGAACAGAATGGTGCCGCCCAAAGAGCGCTACATGGAAGTAGTCTATTCGCGTCTCCAGCTCGACGCTCGCTCTCCCGCGGCGGAACAGGAAGCGCTCTAGTGAGGGTCCCCGATTCTCCTGCTCAGCGGGCACGGTGGAACTGCTCGCGATCATGGCTCGCGAAATGTCATTTCTGGATGCAAACAACACTCTCCCCCGTCCCAATGTAGCGCTGCAGCCGGTAGGGGATTGTACCTTACTAGAGAGCTGAGTATCACGTAGGAGACGGATGCGCTGTGCGTTTGCGTTAAAGTTGCGTGCTCCACGCTGCGCGTGCGCTTCATCGCCATGCGCCAATCCAAGACCGGAATTTCGGGCTCCGCGCACGCGCAGTGTGGAACGCGTAACGCTGACACAGAAACGCAGTGCCAGAGTTCGCTCGTATACGCAACACTAAAACTCACTACTGTTTCACCGGCTTCCAACGCCAACGAAACGTGCTGCCGTGAGCAGACGTGCAAGCAGGTAGGCGTTCCTTCGAACTGGAAAGGCTGAGATGGCAGAACGACGGCGAGCAAATACAAAAGTAAATAAATGTTATAAAAAAACAAGTAATTAAAAAAGTTTTTTTTTTTTTTTTTTACTTTTGGGCATTTGGTTTGGAAGTATATTGGCGGCGACTTTGACGTTTCGCCGATTGTCAAAAGTCGCGACTTTGATAGTACAATATACTTTACCCACAATTAATGTAATTTCACATGGATTTCTCACATTCGCTAGAATGTTTTCATAGATTTTAGACTATTTATTTTATTGGTAATTAAAAACGCTGCAATTGGTGCCAGTGATGATAATTAGCACACCTTGCATGGTCATATTTTTTCGCGCGTTTAAAATTAGGTCATAAGCAACAAATTATACTAGAGCTTTAAAAATTACTTCTTCAAATATATGCATTTTATATTATTATTATTATCAATACAAATCGCGGCAATATATGCCTCCAATTAACGCCAAGATCACGAGAATACGCTATTTAACCATATTAGCCTTTCCAGAAAGGTTTAATTTTGTTTCCTTTTCGCATATGAAAAACTCTGACATCGTTATCAAGATAGACAAACAGTCAAACACTGGATGTAATATAAAGTCCTATGCGTCACGCGTTGCTATAAAAGACTTCAGCTGTCTGACTCGGATCCCGTCTTTGGGGTGTTGCAGTGAGAACCGCGTTTATTAATTTATACGTTTTGTGGACATATTGTGAAAATTGGAATTATTCTCTTATTCTTGTGCTGGGAATAATGTTAAACCAATTAATCATCTAAATACCCAAAATCCATTAAAAGGCCCGCAGTACATTATTTCCCATGACAATTTTCTGAGCGAGAAAAAGGCAGCGAGAACGCACACAGATCAGCACTGATTTTTTCAACAACCACAAATATCAGCCTGGATCGAACATGTATGTCACTAAATAACGTTTCCCCGAACAACTTTTCTAAGTAAATAATTACGATGTGAAACACATCTTGAGTCATGAAAGAATCCGGAATTAAGACCTATATCGAGAAATTAAATCCAAAATAGAGGTAAGTTTCTGTTTCGCTCCAGAATTAAAAACGCGCATCCTTCCGTAAATAATACGCTAAACACTGTTATTGTTTGGAGGTCAAAAAGGTGACCTGCGCTCATAACACCCTAGCTTCCTCGTATTACCAGAAATAATTTATGTGGCTCAGTGAAGCCATCACACTAGACAGGCTCAGCAGCGGCCCGCATCTCCGACCCTAACTAAACCCGCCATCTTGGAAAATGGGTGGCGCCACCTATAGTTAGTTGGAGTCGCGATTAGTCACTGAAGCGTTTTATAGTCAGGCCCCCGCCTGACTATAAAACGGCATAAAATGGCGGGGGGGGGGGGGGGGCGAATTCCAAGAAGCTTATTATCGCTTCCTAGCAAACGAGATAACGGCATTAGTAAATTAAAAATGGCCAAGACCACATCGCGAACAGAGAAGCATAAACATATTAAGGCTCACTCCTGCGTTTTAGAGCGCAGCTCTTAGGCGCCCGTTTCCGGCTTGAGCGGCGTCGCCGTCGGCGTCGCCGTCGGCGTAACCGCCCGAGGTCACGTGACCCCCAGGTCACGTGACCCCCAGGTCACGTGACCCCCAGGTCACGTGACCCCCGAGGTCACGTGACCCCCAGGTCACGTGGTCCCCAGGTCACGTGGTCCCCAGGTCACGTGGTCCCCGAGGTCACGTGACCCCCAGGTCACGTGGTCCCCAGGTCACGTGACCCCCGAGGTCACGTGATGATGGCGATGACGATGCGGATGCCGATGACGTCATCAGTGACGTGACCCCCAGGTCACGTGACCCCCTGGTCACGTGACCCCCGAGGTCACGTGATGACGATGACGATGCGGATGCCGATGATGTCATCGGTGACGTCACTGATGATGTCATCGGCATCCGCATCGTCATCGTCATCATCCCTGATGACGTCATCAGTGACGTCACTGATGACGTCATCGGCATCCGCATCGTCATCGTCATCATCATTGATGACGTCATCAGTGACGTCACGTTACCCCCTCCCCCCCCCCGAGGTCACTTGCCCCCCCCTCCGTACCCTTCCCTCCTACTCCTCAAGAGCTGCGCTCTAATTCGGCGTTACAGGGAGTTGTAAACGGCTTTCACTTTTTTTAAACTGTCAGTTACTTTACGTTACTTTATTTATAAATTAAAACGTTTTAGTGGACTGTCGTTACACGAATGCATAGGTGCCGTAGTTTTAAAAAAGCGGGGAAACATTGAAGCTATTTGGAATGAGTGCCAGAATTCACAGCTTGGCAACTAAAAACACGAAAAAATATTAAGTGTATTTTTTTTCATGTTTTAGGAAGAAGTTGGAACGAGCAACCAATTTTGTTACACGTTACTCGAAATAATTAACCTAAGTACGTTATGCGTTACTGCTTAGAAAAGGTAACGAGTATTATTTACTATGGTAGAGAGGTGACGCCGCTGCTAGTTACGCCTAATTACCACCAACACTGGGATTATTCAACAATATCGAAGCTCTATACCCGGCGGCATGTTTTCCTCCGAGAGGACGGTGATAGAGAGTTTTAGTAGATCGTTCCGATACCTCCGATACCCCTCGATAGCGATACCATATATGTAAGCGCAAAGGCGGAGGCAGAGTATCGGTATCGTCATCGAGTCATCGGAACGATCTACTAAAACTCTCTATTATTTATTATTTCGCATTCCCCCTTTCCGCACCGTCCGACGCAATCCGGCCTAACTTCTTCCGTGCCCATTCTAGGCAGCGCGAGTTTCCACGAAACAGCTGAATTTTGTATCCTCTTTCTAATCCAGCCGCTGTACGCTCGATAGGATGGAGCAACTGTTGGTGTTTGTTTTTAAACGGATAATTCGTTATACCGTCGTCGATTAGTGCAGTCGCTAACTGCGCGGCTTAAGTCAAGGAAGCAGTAGTCACGGGTTAAACTATACGCTGGTTTGTAAAGTATAGAGCCGATTCTGCCACTTATTTTGTTTTGTTTTTACGGGGATTGTTTTGATACCAGCGCAGATTCTTGTATAGTTACTGCATGCGGGATACGTTGAGAAATTTCCCATTTCATTTCATTTCATTTCATTTCATTTATTTACTCTCAATCGCCGAAGCATTACAGAGAGGAATGGGCAAAAAGGTTTAACAACAAAAGCAAACATGAATAGGCAGGGTTACAATATATGGTTATAAATGGCAGATTTGAACAGGTTGGTGTCTGCGATGGAAGCGATGGCGGCGGGGAGGTGGTTCCAGTCACTGCATGTGGTGGGAATGAACGAACAAAAATGCAAATTGGTTCGGCTGTTGGGCACGCCAACCTTGAAATGATGATCGTTGCGGGAAGAGATGTATGAAGGCGGCTGGAAAAGCAAGTCACTGAGAAACGGGTTAAAATGATAGATTTTGTGAAAAAGACAAAGACGAAATATTTTGCGGCGTAAAGCGAGCTCTGGCAAGTTTAAGTTTGATTTCATTGATGTGACACTGGCAGTGCGGAAGTAGTTAGAAAAAATGAAACGCACAGAACGATTTTGGATGGCTTCTATGTTAAGAATGAGCGAGTTTATATGAGGGTCCCAAATTGATGACGCGTATTCAAGTTTTGGTCTTACCAACGTTTTATAAAGCAGAAGTTTCAAACTAGAGGGGGCTAAAGAAAAGTTTCGGCGTAAGTACCCGAGAGTACGATTTGCATTACTTGTTACGTGGTCAACGTGAGTTTGCCAAGAAAGGTTATCAGTTATGTGAACGCCGAGATATTTGTATGAACTAACTTGGGTTAAGGGAGCGTCGTTAAGTGAGTAAACTGTTGGCGTAGCATCGGAGGCATGACGTGAAATTCGCATGAATTTACATTTAGTAGTGTTAAGTTTCATGAGCCAAGTATCACACCAAGAAGAAATGTTATCTAGGTCAGATTGAAGAATGACATGATCAGAAGGACTCATAATGTTTCGGTAAATGACACAATCATCTGCAAATAATTTTATTGACGAGGAAATGCTAATAGGTAAGTCGTTAATGTAGATGAGAAACAACAGGGGCCCTAGCACTGACCCCTGAGGGACGCCAGACATTACAGGGCACAGAGAGGAGTTAAATTCATTAGCGGTTACGAATTGCGTGCGGTTAAACAGGAAGGATTCGATCCATTTTAAAACGGTAGGATCCAGATTAAGCTTACTTAGTTTGTACAATAGCAATTTGTGGCAGACAGTATCAAAAGCTTTGGAAAAGTCTATAAAAATGCAGTGAACAGTTGATGAACTATCTACAGCAGAGAATAAATCATTAGTAAAGGATAGAAGCTGAGTCTCGCATGAGTAATTTTTTCTGAAGCCGTGTTGATGAACGCTAAAAAAAGAATTTGATTCTAGAAACTGTACGACATGACTGTAAATTACATGTTCCAGGAGTTTGCACGGTATACTGGTTAGCGAAATGGGACGATAATTAATGGGACAATGCGTGCTGCCAGACTTGTGCAAAGGAACCACCTTCCCCACCCTCCAGTCGTCCGGGAGCAGAGATGATTCCAACGACTGCGAAAAAATCTTTGACAGTATTATTGAGGAATAAACTTGAGTGTTTTTTAGAAATTTGGGATTAATACCGTCGTCACCGGGACACGAGGAGAGCTTTAAGTTTTGAATAAGCTTACATATTCCATACCAGTCAATAACTACAGAATCCATTTGAAAAAAATCATACGCGGAAGTATTGGGAAACACAGGCGATGCAACGTCAGTAAAAAACGATGAAAAGGCAGAATTCAAAACAGTACAACAGCTTTCTCTCGGAACGACAAGTTCACTATCAGTAATCAATTCAATCGGCTTTTTCTCTTCACCGTTGACCACATTCCAAAATTTGCGCGGGTTGGTTTCGAGCAGCGATGGAAGTGTGTTTTGAAAGAAAGTATCCTTAGCAAGATACAGCGCACGTGCGTAGTCATCTTCCGCGCGATGATAGGCAGCCCATCTTTCCGGAATCATTGACAGTTTGGCTTTCCTAAAAAGACGCTTCTTTTTATTCAACAATCTTCTTAACGATGACGTAAACCAAGGTGATTGCGTATTTTTAATCTTGCGTAGAGGTATGTATCGGTTGGTTAGCTGATTTACTTTGTATTTGAACAGAAGCCAGTTTTCTTCTGTAGTTCTCTCTGAGAACCTCAGAAAGAACTCGTGCGAAAAGGCCTCGAGTTCTGCATTGATTGAAGTGAAATCGGCTCTGTTATAGTCTCTTATTAACTTTATGATCTTAGATCTGTTAGGCAAAATGTTGGAAATGCAAAAATGAATAACAGAATGGTCACTTAGGCCCGGTAAAAGCGAAAGTGATTGAACAAGATCCGGATGTGTGGTGAGTACTAGATCAAAGACAGTAGCGCTGGACTTTGCGTGATAAAGACAATCTCTAAAATATTTAGCGGAGAACACTTTATTATATTGCGATGGGGCTTTTAAGGTTCGTTTTTATTTTTCTAGGATGTATAAACGAGCGTATTCCCTCATGTGTCTGAACAAGCGTGTTTCACACCCCCCCCCCCCCCCCACCCCTTTCCAAAAAAATAAATTTGCACGTTGATTTTTAAAGGGATACTACAACGAAATTTCGGCGCTCATTTTTTGGTCTATATGTGTTCAAAGGAGCAGTATCACATCGAACATACCAATATCTTGTTAAAAAAGTCTCGAAAAGGAATTTTAAAACGAATTAAACGATTAGCAAAGAGCACCTGGTGGATGTCGCTAACGCCTCGTTTGTAATGCCCGTCTAGGAACCTTGACAGCTAGTGACGGTGAGTGTCTCGCCTCCGGCCACGACGAGAGAAGAGGGGAAGGAGGAACTCCCCTCTTCCCGAGAATCCCTTTTGTGTGTCGCAGAAGTCGCTATTGTCCCCCTACAAGATTATAGAAGATTAACCCGTCACTCAAAATTCGTACAAAAGCAGCCGCTTCGGTGGCTGGAACGACTAGGCCATCCTCTCGACGTCAGCCTCGCCGTAGCTTTGCTCGTCTTGAGACGACCTACGTCACGATTGCGTTGGATGTCACGTGGTCTCCGCTGGGCCTTCTCCGAGCGCTTGCCAGAGTGGGCCGTTTATAACGAAAAATACAGCCACCAGGCTCAAAATACAAACGTGCGATTGTCATTTACGGATATTGTGGATCATATTCAACCTATTTTTGAACACGACGGGAATATTTCAAATTTCGTTGAAGTTTCCCTTTAAGGCCAGCTAACTTCACTACATGTTGAGCAACTGGGAAGAGAAGGAGATAAAAACGTGCGGTGACGTCAGAGCTCCAAGTGCGCACGCTCCCGTCTCCTTCCCTATTTCAGTTTTTCTCCGTCTGACTTCACGCCCGACTAGCCATGTGACTCGTTGGCGGACAGAAAGGCGTGCAAAAGAAGCGGCTTTTCTCGACATCTGCCGAAGAGAGATCTTTTCACGTTTCTCGTTTCTCGAAGCATTCTCTCTCTTTATATTGTTCACTTGTCCGGCCGCGTTTAGAGTTCGCATCCGTAATATGGAACTCTGTTTCTCTCGGCTACAGCAATGTAATCGAAGAGGTACAGCGGAAATTTATTCGTATTGTATACGATAGGCACATTGGTCGTCGGCGTTTTTACAGCTATAGCTCGGTATTAGCAGACATAGGCCTCCAGTCTCTTCACGACAGGAGGCTTGCACACGATATGAACTTTTTGAGAAAAGTTGTGCATGGCACTCTTGATTGCGACGAGTTGTTGTCATCATTGTGCTTCCGTGTCCCATCTGGGAAGGCGTGTAAATGTATTCACACATTTTATACAGATATTCATTCAAAGTGTCCAATGACTCGGTTACAAGATACATACAATTCAATGTTTTTACAAGATGACATATTCACTTGACTTTATCTTAGTGTGCCCGTGGCAACCATTTTTATTTTTAACTAACTAGGATTTGATGACGCGTCAGATTGATTTCTATTGTGCTCCTCGGCAACCACACTGTCCTATGTAATACCCTTTTTATTGTTAACGCCACTGTGCGAAACATGACAAAGTGTACTGTCCTGTAGGCCTCACGGCTGTTGACCGGCACTAAATAAACTATCTATCTATCTATCTATCTATCTATTAGAAACCGGCGGCCAATCAGTGTCCAAGTTGAGCTCCGGAAATTGCTCGAGCATCGGCTTGTCTTCCCACTAAAGCTCCTTATCGGCTTAGGGTGGTCTCGCTGGTGCCTGTATTTTATGACGATAATCCGAAAATGCGAAATTGTCAACCAAATAATGGGAAGCCTTAGCAAAGATCCAAGAAAGCACATTCATACGCCACTAGATGCTGTGTAACCTAGTGTTTTTTTTTGTTTTTTCCTGTCTGGGGATTATTTTTGCGGGCTAATGATACGCAACTAAAGGGGTTGCAAAGATTCCGATTAATTTGTTGGGTACTCATCAATTACGCATAAATAATGACATCAAGCTCCCAGCCACGGGAGTGTACGGCGTGGGCCTAGAAGTACGCTTTTCTGTTATCCGTAAATATTGATAAACACCAAAAATTAGCCTACGAGCCGGCTTTTATCAAAATTGGGGAAAAACCCAAACCGAATGGGAGCTGTGGTTGAATAAGAAAAGAAAGAGAAACTAAATTTCACTGGGAGAAAATTTCCAAGTAATGCACTCTGTTCTAACACGGAACAGGGCGCCACTGAACTATTTTCGAGGCTGATTCCCCAATAAGGATAGGATGCCCGATAAGGATATCTTACTTTACCCGATAAGGATACGGTGCATGAGCAAAGGTGTTGGCGGAGAATCGGGTATACTTATCGGAGTTAATTAAACGATATACTAAAGCTCCCGGTATTTTAGTAGGCCGTTGCGAGACCTCCGATACCAGTACCCTATGCTCCGCAGACAGCTTTGCATATGCATCGTTTTGTTAAACTTACCATTAGAGAATTTTAGGGAACTGTTTTTACACATCCGATACTGTACGATGGGCCCTCCGGTACGCACTGCGCATGCGCAACAACAGAAATACTCGCACATGCGCACTTCGTACCGGAGGGCCTATCGTACCGTATCGGATGAGGAACAACACTTCGCTAAAACTCTCTAAATTGTGATCAAAGGTATCAGAACGCTCTCCTCAAACTCCCTATAAGGGAGTTTTCGTAGATCGTTTTTGCCGTGCCGCAACGCTCGTCGCAACCAGCTACGATACTCGGAACTCGACAGTCAAGGCCATCAATGCGCAGGTGCAGAAGCGGCTTCTTCGTTGCGGAGGGCTTACGGAGGGGGAAACGCGGCTTACGAAAACTTGCTCGTTGTCTTCCTTTATCGGTACCGGGACGTTTTACAAGCATGCGGGTCCCGGGCACGTTCCCTGGAGGTTGGGGAATCGCTTTCCCCTGTCTTGTTTTATTCAACAAAATCTTAGATAAGAGCTTATTTTTGTTGCGACACAAAACACTAACACCAAAAAACATCGAACTCGTAGAAACAAAGACCCCGCCACTCCTTGAAAAACAATATGGAATTAAACAAACCCCTTCAAAAAACAGAGACCTCTACGTACCAGGTTCTGGCGTTGTGATTCTAAAAAAAAAAAAAAAGCTTCGTGATGCATAAGGTTGAGACGCGGGAGTTACATAAGCCCACGTAAACAATGTAACTTTCCAGTGTTTGACGTTGTGCTGCAAAGGAAAAACACCTAGAGAAATACATAAGCTAACAAGCGTAATTTCATTGTATCTGGCGAAAAAATAAAGCTGTGATTCATATCTGCACCAGCGTAGTCCGATCTTGTGAATACTTAGCTTTATCTTTCAAATGTTTAAAAACACCCAGAGCAAAATCACGCACTGCGCTGCAATACAATGTAGAAGCAAAAGAAAAAAAAATATGCGCTCAAGTAAAAAAAAAAAAAACTTGACACAACAAGAAAAAAAAAAACACGTGACAACAGAATTATACGTTTTGTCTTCGGTTTTCATGTGCCATCAGACAATCACCAGGAGAGTAATAACCGACAAAGCGAGTTTTGAACCTAACAATACACGAAACTCATCTCTGTTACGTCACGGCACGGTGGTGGCGCGTCGGTCGCACTTCCGGTCTGGGGCTGTGGGCGGAAGACCCCATGTGAGGCGTGTATTCCTGCGTTGTTTTGAAAGGAACCTGACGATAACATGCCTTTTCGTCAAACCGCCGCGACTGGGGCTGTTCCAAAAGAGTCGAGAAAGGTTTGAAGATCACTGAGTTTTCATGTTCTCGGTTCGTCCGAGAACGTGGATATGTGCCGTAAAAATGGTAAACCAGACGCCGCCGGACCACAATTGCTTGGGCGGGAAGCACTTTGAGTTGAATTCACGGATACTTGCGGTCATCAGATTTATTTGTTTTGTTCCAACATGAACGCCGGAAAACCGTCAAGTTGTACGGCCCACCTGCGGACTACGTTCAGTGCGTCTTAAAGTTCGAACGGCCGTCTGATTGTTCGAACTGTCGTCTGCTCTTTCAAACGCTTCTGCTTGTCGTCTGCTCTTTTAGACGACACCGGCCCGTAGACCAAATGTTGGCCCGGTACTTGCGATAAGAAGTCAGTGCAGGCCTCAAAAGACTTAAGTTTGAATGTTGGTAAGCAGGCTCGACGTAAACAGTAGATACAAGGAGATGTTGATTATTGTTACCAGCGGCCATCACCGACTTGTTATGCCTGATTCACTTCGTCCGATTCTGCTTGCGATTTTCAGTATCGACGTCGACCATCTCCGCTACGGTTCACGCTTTTGCAGCCCCAGCGACGTCGCGACTGAAAATTGCGTGCGAAATCTCATCATCTGAATCAGGCTTTAGCGTACATTCTGCAGCGTCCACGCGGAATGAATCGCCGCAAGTTAGATTATTCACGCGAAGTATTGCGGTGTAACGAGCCTCGTTAATTTCGCTGACGCCGCTCATGTAGTCAGACATTGCCAGGAAGACGTAGAATCAACAATTCGAAAGTGATAAAGGGCAGGGGTACTGACAGTGACGCCGATGACATCGCATTTCAATGGTTTGTTTATGGGCGACGGCGAGCTTGTTGCCCACACCCCCATCGCGCAAGCGCGGCGCCGGTGGCGTCCTCTAGGGGCGCTCCGGGCGCTCCGGTTTGTTTGTAAACATGAGTTGGTGTATAGTTACAGCCGCCAAAGTCACAAAATTGTAGATATTCCCAGTTTCGTGATCGTTTTGTGCGAAGTTGTATGTACATTATTTATTGCGAACGACAAAGGAGTCGCGGCGCATACAGCTCAGCGCATGACTAAAGTGACATAAGAAAGAAAGAAAATACTTTCATATCCTCTTTTTTTCGTCGAAAGTCATACGTGAGCTTAAAAAGATATATAAAACCACTGCCAGCAAGGAAAAAGAAAAAGAAAAAGGAAAACTAGAAGTTTGAACCCCAAGAATATCAAACGGGAAAGAACGGATATCTCAAAGGACGTTCTAGGCTAAAAGCACCTCGTAAATTTTAAAATAGGTTAAGAAAGCCAGCCACCAAGATTTTTTTTTGTAAAGCAAAACTCTAAATTGTTTTTTTTTTGCTTACATTCGAGTAACGCATTTTATTTCGTATTTTTCTTATTGCCTTGTTGTGAGGCAAGTCTCTTCTCAGCATTCATGAACGTGGTGCTGTGACAAAAGCGAGTCGCAAGTTCCTTACCCTGTGACATCTAAAAGCTGCTCGGAGTGCAGGCAAACAGCTGGCTGCGGTGATTTATAAACTACATTGTCGGCGTCTCCACCAGAAACAAAAAGGCTTCCCGAAACCTGATGGAGCATCGGCCCGAGATCAAAGTATCACGACTTCACTTTTGTAATTTGTGACATGAATTCGAGTCATGTACTTGTATGTGTCAATACTTTTCCAAGAAAAAATACTTTTTTATTTAAATATCTACGTTGTTGTAAAGGCGACTCTAGTTGACTTATTGCGGAGCAATGGCGTCTATTGACTGAAAGCTTGCATATAAGGGATCGGCATCCTTTCGAAGCTCCCACAACGGCAGCGACACAACCTGCCGGCGGAAGAAGTTACAGCACTTCGCAAACCTCGAGAAGATACGGTGATTAGAATTCTGCCGGCCGACAAAGGAGGTCGATCGCCGTCCTGGTGTACGAGGAAAAGATACGGGATCTTTTAGGAAGCCATGCTTACGAAAAACTAAAGAGAGACCCAACGCCGCAGGTTTAGAGAAACTTGAACAAAATGCTGGCAGGAATCTTTAAGAGTCTACCCTGAGTCAAAGAGCCTTTACCTGCGGCTCAGCTGCGGGAATTGCTCCGCTCCAGGATTTTACGGCCTTCCAACGATCCACAAACCTAAATTCCCTCAATTACCTATTGTGGACTTCATCAACTTCACCGCTTCGGGTGCTATTAAGTTACTTTCACCGAACTTTGGCTTCCCTCGTTGGAATCTCGTCAACCCATTTCGAAAGCGGCGGTCACTTCGCGGAGCGCGCCTCGCAAATACAACTCAGCGACAGTAACATTTCGACGTGGTGTCCCCCTTCACAAGTGTCCCATTCCCCTTGTAGTTGCTGCTGCCACGAATCCCTGGAAAAATACAGGAACTTGAGCACAATCACTAACGTCAATGCAGATGAGCTGTGCCGTCTGCTCGAGTTCTGTCTCGTCAGCACATACTTCATCTTCAAAGGGGAATTTTTCTAGCAGGTCAGTGAGACCGGGATGGGTGCGGCAATCTCGGTCACGACGGCGAACACTTACGATGGAAACAATCGAACAGAGAGCGCTGTGGTCTGTCCCCAACAGCTCCAAAGTATTCATGAGCTATGCGGATTTTTTTTCTGCATTCTCAAGAAATCGGACGTCACTAATTTGTTGGCACACCTCAACTCCACCGAGCCGGCCATTCAGTTTACCATGGAATGCAAGGCAGATGACACCTTGTCGTTCCTGGATGTGATGGTGAACCAACAAGGGCAAGATCGAAATTTACGATGTAGATATATCCAACACATCGGACGCTACCTCGATTTCAACCACCCAACAAGTCATAAGGCGTCAGAGTCGTCGACTCTCCTGCGTAGGACAACAACTATCTGCTCGTCGTAAACCGATAAAAGGAAGGAGAAGGCGACCATAATTGCAGACCTCAAGACAAATGGCTACTCTTGTGCGTACGTAACCGAACGAAGCA
>JAZHYW010057884.1:0-15788 GCA_037355805.1 Ixodes ricinus
CAGACTGTAAACCGGTGGAGCCTGCCATAAAAAACAATCGTTTGACAAACTGAAATTGTCGTTTGCGATTCAAAATCTTCCTAAAAGCTATATTAGCAGAAAGTACCGTGTCATAAAGGACCACACGAGTTTCGACCAAGTTTTTATTTTGCAAGAAACGCAAGAAACCAAGTGTAGAACCAGTTTCCAAAGCTGGCAACCAGAGCTGGAAGCAGCGCCATCCTTGGCAGTTTCCTGAACCTCGCGTAGTCACATTTCAGCCGCCACCACATAGAGGGCGCAACAAGACACCTAATTTATATTTTCTGTATTTTTTATGATTTCTTTAATAATTAGGCACGATTAGCGAAAATGTTGGCTTATAATCATGACGTGGGACGGTAAACTCTATTTCGTACTAAAAATATCGGCCTAAATGTCTGCCAAAAGGGGACAAAATACTCGTTTTTGACTATCAACAAATTCGTGATTTCGCCTATATTCAAACTTTTTTATGGAAAATCAAAAGTGAAATTTAGAAAAAGGGCCTCTAGTGACAATGCAGAATATGTTTTTCTTTGCGGGTCTACAATTTTATTCAAATGTGCCAATCCCTAAGCGCTGTACCACTGTACTACCAAATGAAGTTTGCCGAAATTAACTGTTTTTGTCACTTTTCACGTGAGCATTCCGAAAAAAGTTTAGGCCATATTACAATGAAATTTAGCGTAGCTCTTTCGACCATAGTTGCAAAAACATGTAAAAAGTTTCAAATAAAATGACCGAGTAGGCGGCCAAAAATTTGCGACTGAATGTGCTTCCGCGAGGTTAAGTTTTTTAAAGTAAATATCTGTCAAAATAAAATAAAAAACGAAAAAAGGGCCTCTAATGACAATGAACGCACTCTTCTTCTATAACATTCTAAAATTTGAAAGAAATTGCTCCAATTGTGCACCCTGTACCACTGTACTACGAAACCATGTTTTGCCGAAAAGGCCAATGTTCGCGGGTGCCCACTGAATTAGCGTTTTGCACTAGGAAAACGAATCCTACATCAGAAGAAAGATAATGTTGTACAGTACAAGATGATGTATAACACATAATTTTAGCAAGCTTGAACACGCCACAATCGCATTTCGAAAACGTGCGGAAAGCGTCATATGTACTGATACTGAAATATATCTGTTGTAACATGCGTATCGCGATACGTATCGGAAATACATATTTAAATACAGGCAAAATGTATTTGGAAATACAAATACAGGAATATATTTGTGGAGGACAGAAATAAAAAATACAATAACACTGATACTGCAAATACATTTTTTCAAATTTTTCTAGAGACGCCAACTGAGATAAAGCTTCAAGTTAAAAGTGGAAGTCTTTGATCCCGAAATTACTCTTCCCGTGGAGGCTCGACACTTTGCCTTGAAGGTAGTGGTTTGGGCGACGATAGAGTCCTCAACGGCTCAAAAAAACGTTGCATCAAAGGTCTAGACACGTGGTCCCTTCCTGACATCCTGTCTGTCTGAGGAGGAATGCAAAAAAAGACCCTCGACCTTTTAACAAATTCTTTGTAACCTTAAATCCCATCAAAACGTCACCACGCCCCTGTCCAATAAGCACGGCCCTGTCAACATTCATTACATGACGTCACGGTGGAACGAGCTGGTGACCTTCTTTATCTGGTAGGTGTGGCCTTGAACGCCGAAACTTTACCACGCTGTTGTGGGCGAAAGGACAATACGTACTTTCGTTGAAAGGTTACCTCGTTTAAGATTCTACAGTCAGTGCCATTTAGCATTTTTTGAGAAAAGTGGACCACCTGAAGCATCCTGGAACACACGTCGTATCTTCTGTTACGGTTGAAAAAACGATACGGTGGCATCCCTGTTGCGCGACATCCCCTTCCTGCCGAGCTCCAGGCCCCCGGCGCATGGATTGCCAGTCTCTCGAGTTCCACTAGCATCGGTCCAAACAGAGACTTCGTGGATTGCGGCCTGATTTCGCCGGCACATGTGCGGGCTCTCCAAGAAACCGCGCGCTCGAGACGAGCCGCAGGTGTACAGTGTGGGTCGGCACATGGCGAGGCAACAACGTCTGGCCTCCTTCCTGGGTTTTGGATCGACGAAGCAGCGGGTCACGCTCACATGGGGCTGATGAGGTAGCCTTGAGCCGCAGCAAGGCTGCCGGCGCGCAACCGCCCGGCACGGCATGCGAATACGTGTTTGAACTTCCTCAGCGTGAGCCGGTTTTCCGTGTACCGTGTACGCTCAAGGCAAGAAAGACGGCTAGCAGTGGGCATTGGATGCCAGCATACAAGCGACCTGAAGAACTCCCTGGCCCAAGGACTTGTGGCAGAAGATGCTCTGACTCCACTCCTGGCACGGCCATCTGGATTCGAATCCCGCAGCTACGCAACACTTCTCCAGAAGAGCGAAGAGGACGCAGCAGAAAAACAGTTTGGAGAATCGGAAGGAACCTTTGGTCAGCACAGCAAGAATGCCCCAGCATCTCCTTAACCCTGAGTGCCCTCAGAAGAAAAAAAAAAATGCGTTGGGACTTGGATTTTTTTTTTTTTTTTCGGGGGGGGTGTATCTTCTACATCAAAGACACGACACACTTTCTAAATCTCATTTCTAATGTCGACTTTCCCCCAAACGCGCTATTGGTAACCTTAGATGTATCCTCACTCTACACCAACATACCACATGCCGATGGCATTCAGGCCACCGCTTCCGCCTACAACCGCAAAAAAGACAAGCTTGTCAACTCTGAGACTCTCTCAAAACTTTTGGATTTAATACTAAACTTTAATCATTTCGAATTTGACGACGACCATTATCTTCAAATTAATGGTACAGCAATGGGTACAAAAATGGCACCAAACTACGCGAACGTATTCATGGGAGTTTTGGAGGACAGTTTCTTGGGACAATGCGCGCTAACCCCTCTCTTGTACAAACGATATATTGACGACATATTTATAATTTGGCAGCACGGCCTTAGCGATCTACTTTGTTTCATTGACAATTTTAACCAGTTTCATCCTACTATAAAATTCACAAGCTCTTATTCCCTCACAAATATCAACTTCTTGGATGTCTCTGTGAAACTCGTAGATGGTGTACTAAGCACCACGCTCTTCCGAAAACCAACCGATTCACAGCAATATCTCTCGTTCAAAAGCTCGCACCCCCGACATTCCAAAACAGCCATCCCTTATAGTCAAGCCCTCCGATGCCGCCGAATCTGTTCAAACGATGACGATCTCGACAGAAATTTAGAACAACTCAGGGAGGCGTTCCAGGGACGCGAATACCCAACGGCCTTAGTTGATAACGCGATAGACAAGGCACGTGCAAAAGATCGTAATTTAATGCTCTCTCCGGGCACCACGCGAAATGCCCCCAAAAATCCTGTGAACCTCACACTTACCTACAGTAATAACCTCCCAGCCATCCGCTCGATCTTAAGGAAACATCAGTACTTGATAGAGCAATCGACGAAACTTAAAGAAATATTCCCCGACGCGCCCAGAGCGGTTTTTAGACGACCTCGAAACATTCGTGATAATCTCGTGCATGCAAAACTAAATAAACAAAGTCATTCAAAACCAACGGGATGTAAACCATGTGGAAAATCCCCTTGTAAGATATGCTGTCAAATGCTTTCCACTAACATTGTATCTAGCACAAATTCGCACTTCCGTCAAACGATTAGCAGTGATGTCGACTGTGACTCAGACAATGTAATATACCTCATTGAATGTCACAAATGTAAAGAGCAGTACATTGGACAAACTAAATCTACGTTTCGTAAAAGATACAACGGCCATAAGTCCGACGTCAGGTGCAAACCCGACCTTCCTGTATCCAAACATTTCAGCCGGGATGGACATGTAATAACGGAGGCAAAATTAGTCATCATGCAGAGTGGCTTCAAGACTCAAACAAATAGAGAAATTCGCGAGTCTTTCCTAATTCATAAATTCCAGTGCAAAATTAACAAAGATTTGGGTACTCTGTCAACAATATACAGCTTAAACAACCATCTGCCGCGACACCCCCGCCCCGCTTAATTCTCTTTTTTCTCTTATTTTTCTTCCTTCTTTGGTCTGGACGAACCAGCCCTCGGGGACAAGGAGGAAGATGGCCCCAAACGACCCGGTCCCACAAGGGCGCCACGACTCACTCACTGCACCGTAATTACCCAGGAATGCAGCTCCCGAACAAAATCCACAACCGTAATCCCTCACCGCGACAAAAGTGGACTCATCCCCCTAGCGCTACCCTTTCCCTGCAAGCCCTTTCTGCTACCAATGCACCTGCGAACAGAACCTACAACCGCCATGCCTCATCGCGCCAAGATTGGACTTATCCCCTCTGTGTTTCCTCTTCCCTACGAGCTCCTTCATACCACCAGTGCACCTGTGAACAACACCCAGAACCGGCTCCCTCATCGCGACAACATTGGACTCGTCCCCCCCCCCCCCCCCCATGCTTCCCTTTCCCTACGAACTTTCGCGTCAACAAACCCTCCCCCTAGATATTTTATAAAACTGCCCCACCACGCCATATGGGCTCCCGTCCTGAAGAAGGCAGTGCCACTGCCGAAACGTCGACGGACGTCAGGCCCCTTTCTTATTTTTATTATTTTTTTATTTTTAATTTTTAATTTTATTTTTCATTTAACAATTTATTTTTGTAAGTTCTTGTGTTTTAACTTTGACTTTTACTCGGTCGTTTTTTAAAAGTTTGTTTCCCTCGTAACTAGCGTTCTTGTGCCTAGTCTTCATTATTCCCGTAAACTAATACAACTTTTTTTCGGCACCTCACCCTTTTTTCTTGCGTGACTTTTTTCGCCATTAAATTAGAATTTTATTTTTATCATCCTACGGCTGCTGTGTCTGCGCACATTACTTTTGCCTTTATATCAACGGAAGCATTTGTCAACATTCGCCACTTCATATATATATATATATATATATATATATATATATATTTATCTCAAATACACTCCCACGGAATATCGCAAACCAGAATACTGTAAAACACTTCATGTTCGCGTGCCCTTAATTTTCGCAAATTTCTCGAATAAAAAATTTCACAAAGCTTTAGGGCACACAGAAATTTCGGGTCCTGTAAGCGCTCTCAATGCAGGCGTCTGGAATTCGCGAAATTTAGTGGTCACGGTTGTGGTAGGGTTGCCTCGCTGCATGCCCATCAGGGAGGAACAACACGAAACCGGGGTTTCCATAACGAGAAACTACATTTATTAGAGTAACAGGAATGGGTTGTTAGTATCAACGCAAACATTGCCGGAGCGTCCGAACTGCACTCCTCCGTGACCACGGTCCGTCTTCCCCCGTTCTGTGGGCGTGTGCCTTCTCTTGTGGGCTTCGCCCCTGTCCCCACGTGCGCCGTTGCGCGCATCGGATGCCGTCCAGTTTGTGTGGCCGGCAGCGGCCTCGGGCCGTGGTGGCAGACTCTCGCTCCCACACTTCCGAGGGCGTACATTGTAGAGGAAATGCTGGGAAAAGCGGTAACCCTGTCCCGATACGGGCACCTCGTTGAGCCGAATCTGCCATCTGCGCAGAGGTCTGGCAGTTCCGTCTTTTTCGGAGCGAGAACGACAGGAAATGCCCAGGGCTCTTGACTCACGTACTGCGCCGGTGTCCAGCATCTCCTGAAGCGCCACGTCCGGGAGTTCTCTTCTGTGCAGGCTGATGGGGCGTGGATTGCATTTCCAAGGCGGTGCGTTACCGGTTTCAATCCGATGCGACGGGATGTCTGTCTTTCCTGGTCGCTCCGTGAACATTGAAGAGAGCGGCCGCAGGACGTCCTCAACTGTCTCTTTTGGAGGTCAGTGCCCGGGCACTTCTGCAGGGTATCCGAGATTTCGGATGGTAGGGCAGCTGCAGGCGTTGTGAAGTGGGCCGGGAGGGTTGGGCCAGTGATGCGGTTCTCCTCGTCTGCTGAACGAGTCGGGTCCGCCTGGTTTCCCAGACGATAGCCGCCACCAGGGAAGCCGAGCGTCATGGTTACGCCTGTGATAAAATCTCGACCCAAGATCACGGGTACGGCGAGTCCCGGGAGATACAGAAAGCGCTGACGCCGTTTCTTCGCATTAAATGAAATTTTACAGCCTTACGGCTCCATCCGCCGATATTGTTGACCCGGAGGCTAAATGCAGACGTGTGGCTGCCGACCGAAAGATTATTTTTTCATTTTTGCATAGTTCGTAGACAGCGGTACCTATAAGCGAGATAGCAGCCCCGGTATCCAAAAGCGCGGCAAAAGGAAAACCGAACAAAGTGATCGTCGTCGTGGCCCGATCATTTCGCTGTTAGGCTGAATTCGACATACCGATGGAGCAAGTGACGCTCCGTGCGTGATCCCGGCTGTGATAGTGGCCATCGGCGGCTCTGCAGTGGGGCTCATTGCCGCCGTCCGTAATAGTTTCCCGATTGGGATGCCACGTAGCCGCCTCGGTGGCTCCGGGGCGGAAGCGCTGGCTACGGATCCCCATGTGGCGGGTTCGAATCCCGGCCGAGGTGCCCGCAATCTGACGGAAGCTGATTGCGGAGAAGGCGCCGTGTAACCGAGCTTTCGGTTGCACGTCAAAAGATCCCCAGGTGGTCGAAATTAATCCTCAGTCCTCCGCTTGGGCGTGCCAGATGCCCGTCGTTGGTTTGGCACGTAAAACCCCCAAATTTGACTTTTGACTTTTTGGGATGCCACGTGACCTTCCGGTTTCCGGCCCATAGGCGTGCGAAGGTTGACCGGAATTCCACAATCCCTCCGCTCACTTCCAGCCCTTCCGCCATTTGTTTCGTTCTGCCTCGGGTTTGTATTTGGGCACTCTCTTTGGAAGTGGCCGCGCTGTCCACAGCTGTGGTGGTCCGAATACCTGCTTGAGTCGCCGGCACCAGGGCGCTCTTCTGGACGTCCAAAACTGGAGCGCATCCGGCGGCTTTGATTGGGCACTCTGTGCCAGTCTTGTGGAGGTCTTAGCGCCGGGATTGCCTCGGGGCCCTGCCAAGCACATGCGGGTTCGAGAGATTTTTGCGGCCAAAGGTGGTGGGAGATAGCTCTTCTGAGCGTGGAAGATCTCGGTGCTGCGGGGCATGCCGGGCTAGCTCTTCAATGGTCTCAAAGGTGCGGCCGTGTAGATACGCGTGGTACGTTGGGTGACATTGTCTGAGGACTCGAGCTATATTCTCCGACTCGAAGGCATTAGGTTGTGCCCTTCATTGGGAGTTCCAGCAATGCGCGAACATACTGAACCCGGCTTTCGTTCGGATGTTGCGTTCCAGGACTCGAGTTCTCTCAAGATTTGTAACTCGTAACCAGGTGGCAGGAACTCTGCTCGGAATTGCCGCTCGAACTCCGCTAGGCTGGTGAACGTAGGTTGCAGCCTTAACCAGCACGTAGCGCTAGACTGTAGAGCGAGTGGGAGTATTCTGCTTACCACGAGGGATTCCGAGGCGCCTGAGGCGGCTTTGTAGACGTTGAGCTCACCCAGAAAGTCGGCGATTGACTTGGCGTCGTTGTAGCCAGTGTACACCGGCACCGTCAGCTGGGAGTGCAGCTCCGGCTCACGTGACTGCTGCACGGCGAGACGCTGTGTGACCGCATCACACATGGCTGCCACCTTCAGCAGCAATTCGGCTTGCGCATCCGCCGAGCCTGCTCCGGGATCCACGCTTGCTCCAGGATTTTCGCCATCCTTTGTCTCGGACCGTAGTGTGGGAGACATGGCGGGAAAAATAGAAACGCCAAGCAGAAGAGAAAACGTTCGCGGAAACAGACGGTAACTCCACTCGAGAAAAAAGAACACGCCCCCAAAGCGATAAAAACGCCCCCGTGTGACTAAGGAATGTTTAGAGGCTCCAATTCAACGAGCAATCGCGCTGTCGCGAATACCAGCCCTACTTCCAAAAGAAACACCGCAGTTGAAAAAAAACTTACCGAGAGAAGAAACCCAGCCCCGTGTCGTTCCGACAGAAGGGCAGCAAAAGCACGTTGGGCGCCATGTGGTAGGGTTTCTTCGCTGCATGCCCATCCGGGAGGAACAACACGAAGCCGGGGTTTCCATAACGAGAAACTACATTAATTATTAGAGTAACAGGAATGGGTTGTTAGTATCAACGTAAAACATTGCCGGAGTGTTCGAACTGCACGCCTCCGTGACCACAATCCGTCTTCCCCTGTTCTGTGGGCGTGTGCCTTCTTTTATAGGCTTCTGCCCCCGTTTTACGTGCGCTGTTGCGCGCATCGGATGCTGTCCAGTTTGGTTGGTTGGCAGCGGCTCTCTGGCCGTGGTGGCAGACTCCACGCCCCACACGGTTTGTCCTCTTTGACGGATTCGCGAAAAATAGGGGCCGCGAAAATAAAGGGTTTTACAGTACCCCAGGAGCTGCTTCCATAACTTCGCATTACAGAGAAGTGTAAGCGCCTGACATTTTGTTCTTATTTTTTCAAAGATATACAACAACCAATAAAATTCTGGCTCCTTGGCGCCCGTGATCAATGAAGGAGAGCGTAACGACACATAACGCAAACACCACCGAAGCATATTCGAGTTTGCTCGCTCGAAACGCTGCTCAAACTTTACTGCTAGGAGGCCTATTGGGCACGAAGTGTGTCCTTTGTCCTTTCGCAGAAAGGCTGCAGCACACATTTTTGTTCTGTTCTAATGTCGAATTGTTTTTGGGCGCAATTACGCGCAGAAAGCGGAATTGAGCTGAACCCAGCATGGCACTCCATAATGTTTCTAGATGTCGTCAAGCGAGATCACACCCTAAGCTGCGAAATATTGACGTCGATTGGACTGAATGCAATATGGAATTCCCACAGTGACCACACGTTGGTAGGAAAGGTAGGAAAACCGCATGGCGATACTACCTGGCTGAGGGTGCTCACTATGTCAGCTCCTCAGTGAACGATGTAGTGTTTCCTGAAAGTGAGCTGTGGAAAACTCTATAGGGTCACGAACATGACTTGTACGAAACGAGTTACAAGTATACTGATTACTTGCCAATATTTGATTGTATTGTTACTTTTTAACACTTCAGTACTTATTTTTTGAGGTAGCGTTCGCTGTAATTCAATTACTATTTTTTTGTAATCAATTGCAAGTAATGGATTATATGTCTCCGAAAGAGCTAAAATTACTGAGTTGATTTTTTACGTGAAATTTTTTTTCTCTTCGTGCCTCACTCGTCTATGCTGAACCAACGTTGGAGACGTTTTTCACTCTTAAACAACTAAAAAAACGATACCAAGATTCCAGAAGGATTAGGCTGTCAACGCACTCAGCGATGTTTTGACTGTCAGGCTGTCAAGATGCATAGTTTCCTTCTTGGGAGAAGAGCGTGTTGGTTCAGTTGATGGATGAAGAAAGAAAGTGCACAGTGTCCTTTGTACAGGTTTTTATGATCCGGGCTTACCGCTGCATAAACGACTGTGTTCTGCACTGACCTAGCTCATCTAGCCACATCAAAGACCGCCCTCTATTCCATCTCCAAAGAGTCAGAGTTCACCAGTGCTTGCATCGGATTGATTTTCGTTTTACCCTACCCGGAGAAATCATGATTCAGCGTGTATCTACAGTTCGTAACCATGGCGCTCTTGTAGATAGCCATTTCACTTTTAAAGACCATGTTACACCAATTGTCGCTAGTTCCCTTCGTATGTTGGGGCTGGTTTTATAAATGAGGAGCGTCAGTTTTCTGGATTTAAATGTTTAGTTAATTTATTTTGCTCTTTCTTTTGTTCAAGACGACTTTATTTCCGTGGAATGCAACTCTTTGACTGCCAATGTGAGCACCTAAATTGAACGCGTTCAAAAGCTTCTTGCGCGAATCGTTTATGATAGACACTTTAATCGTCGTTGCTATTATGACTCTGATTCGATTCTGAAATATCTTCGACTTTGAAGAGCTGTTTAAGCGACGAGTCAATCGTGATTTATTGTTTTTACACAAAGTCAGTATTGGAAAACTCTATAGCATTTCACTGGTATCATCTGTGATCTTTCATGCCCCTATTCGGAGCGGGCGGTAGGTTTATTTCTCCGCTAACCCCAATACCCCACCTATCGCTTTTTAGTACGTCTGTAATGAAATTTCTGATCCCGATATAGATATAAACATACATGCAGATAATTTCTTCAGAAAAGTAAAGTGGCGGTAGCATTTGATGTTTGTTTTGCCTGCTTCCGTGCTCTTTCTTTGTTGTTGTTTTTCTTTGGATTAGAAGCGAATAATTTTTTGTAGTACCATTTCGATGAATATGTGCATAATCTTGTTTTTTTATAGTAATGCTTATAGTGTGGGGATGGACATTTACTCTTTAGTCTTGTTCAATAGTAATGCATACACTGTTTGAGGGGCGAAACTGTTCAATGCCCTCATGTATTCTTCGATGCTTTTTTTTTTTCAGTGTTCCAATATAAGGTTTTCATGGTTGTTTTTGGACACTACCGGAAAATGTAGCATAATAATTATATTATAAAACGTACTAAGAACGGAAGAGTTACATCTTATCTATGCTTTTTTTTGTTACCTGGTCGGGGTTTCTATTAATCCAGCATGTGGCTGTTTATTTATCCTTCTGTCTCTCCGTCTGCCTTTCTCTATTACGCTCTTTGCTGATGCCGCCCGCAAAGATTCGACTAGCATCGCTGCTTTACAGGGCGCTCGCGATAAACCAGGAAGCCAGAACGGACATACGCGTGGCAACGAACCTGTGCAGTCCTACCCGACCGCTTCAACCATCAATCGACCATCGCGCCAAACGACCGAGGATACTGCAGCAACAGATGCTGATGGATTCACACTTGTTCAACGAAAGCGGAGGGTCAAGCCTTCTTCGGGATCGTGTACAAACAGTAAGCTGGCTTCCGTTCCAAGGCCGCAAAGGCGTAAAGCACTCTTTGTTTCACGCCTTCACCCAACTACCGTGTGTAGTGATGTTGAGGCAGTGCTTGCTCCCATCTTAGAGGATAAGTCATTTAAGTGTACTCAATTGAAAGCCAAACATGACAGCTACTCGTCGTTTCACATCTCTGTAAATGAGGAGGATTTTGAAAAGATCAATACTGATGACGTTTGGCCCATGGGTTCGTTCTTCAGACAATTTTTTGGGCCATTACGGGTTGATGAAGACACTCCAGCTGCAGTGCCGCCCTAACAAAAAAAAAAAAAAAGTGTTCTTTCTTTATGAAGTGTTCTGTATTCTATCAAAACGTTCGTGGACTACGTACTAAGGCCAATACATGTTTTACAAATGTTGCTGTGAGTGATTACGACATAATTTCATTAAGCGAAACATGGTTGAACTGCTCTTTTTCATCATCTGATTACTTTCCTCCAGCATATACTGTATTTCGTAGGGATCGGAATTATGAAGGCATGTCGGCGAACTTCGGGGGTGGTGTACTTATTGCTGTTAAAAAACATTTGCAGGCGGTACGGAGATTTGACCTTGAATTTAGCGGTGAATCTGTCTGGGTGGAAATAACTTTTGCCGACTCCAACTTGCTCATTGGCACGTTTTACTTCCCGCCGAGCCTTGATGTCACCGGATTTTCGGAACAAATGAACCTGCTTTGTGATCAATTAGACGTCGACAAATACCGTATTCTTATTCTAGGAGATTTTAATGTCCCTGATATAAACTGGAATTTAGAGCACCCTTTCTCATCTTCTGGTTGTGTAACATCTAAGGCGAATACTCTACTCTATTCTGTGAACTATCTAGGATTGAATCAGTTAAATAGTTTTCAGAACCCGGCGGGAAACGTACTGGACCTCGCTTTAGTGAACTTTCACGTTCATACCCTCGTACCGGTCTCTAAGCCCCTTGTTCCCCCCGATGAGTGGCACGTTCCCTTCTCCGCTTCCTTCAACGCTTCCTTCAGGACATCAAAGCATACAAGCTATGAATCATTCGCTTTTAATAGGGGTAATTATCTTGGCCTTTTCAGATTTTTAGATAGCGTTGATTGGGCACCAGTATATGAAACAACCGATGTAAATTGCGCTGTTGAGTTACTTACTAACTGTATTACGAACGCCATCGAAATGTTTGTTCCAAAAAAGTGTCGTCACTCATCCCGCTATCCTCATTGGTTTTCGCACGAGCTTAGGTCCGAGCTTAGAAAAAAACTGCACTACCATAGGAAATATAAGGTTAAACAAACACAGTTTTGGTATAATAAGTTTTCCAAATCACGAGCGTTAGCTAAAGTGTTAATCAAGAGGGACAAAGAATCTTATCGAGAGTCAGTTGAACGCAGCTTAAACCGCGACCCCAAGTATTTCTGGCGGTATGTCAATGATCGCATGACCACGTCCTCTCCTGCGATAAGCCTATGTGACGCATCTGGTAAAGTGCTGAATGAACCTGCATGTGTGTCAAACGCATTCGCTGATTATTTCGAATCTGTCTACTCCTCAAACCAAGCCACGCCATGCACGCCAGATGATAGTAGCAATTTTAATGATAACCTCTCGATAACGTCTTTTCAAAGCGCTGAAATCGAGATTGCGATAAAAAGACTAAAACCCAAGATATCAATGGCATTTGATGGCATCCCAAGCTTTATTGTTAAAGGTTGTTCCTCCATTTTTACGCCGATATTAACTCATATTTTCAACTTGTCTCTGTCAAGTTTTACTTTTCCTGAGCTTTGGAAAAATTCTGTCATTGTGCCTGTTCACAAAGGTGGCAAGACCGATGACGTAAAGAATTACAGGCCGGTATCCTTGCTTTGTGCATTTTCGAAAGTTTATGAAATCGTTTTGTTTGAACATTTGTCACAATTTTTTAAACGTAAAATTAGCATTTCACAACACGGTTTCTTCTCTGGCAGGTCTGTAGAGACCAATCTAGTATCATTTTTAAACTTCGTTTCGCCGATTACCAATCAGCGTGGGCAGGTAGACGCCGTATACTTTGATCTATCGAAAGCGTTTGACTTGGTTAATCATTCAATTCTTGTCCATAAATTGGGGACATATGGAGTCAATAACCAGCTTTGCAAATTTTTTTGAACTATCTGATGGAAAGAAAAAACTTCGTTCGTATAATGGGACATCATTCTAAACCTTATGTGTCATTTTCGGGTGTGCCACAGGGGTCCATACTAGGACCAATTTTATTCAATGTCTTTATAAATGATCTGGGTTCTTGTGTCCGCCATTCACATATTTTGCAATATGCTGACGACATCAAATTGTTTAGGCAGGTCTCATCCATCTATGACTGTGAAATGATACTGGAGGATGTTAATGCTGTGCATCATTGGTGTTGCCGCAATTTGTTAACACTAAATCCTAAAAAAACTGTAGTTATGTCCTTTTCTAAGAAACTGGAAATTGTAAGTTTTTGTTATTATCTTGAGAACCTACCTCTGCGTAGGGTTGAATGCACAAGAGATCTAGGAGTATATATTGATTCATCTTTGTCATTCAATGAACATGTTTCCAACATCACAAATGCTGCCTATCGGACGCTAGGTGTTATTTCGAGAATAACACGTGAATTCCCTTCGTCAGCTTGCATATTCATTTTGTATTTTTCATTAATACGTAGCAAGCTTGAGTTTAGTTCTGTTGTTTGGAATTGTATTGGTAATGCAAACCAAGCAAAAATCGAAAACGTGCAGAGACGTTTCTTCCGTATTGTATATGATCGCTATATTGGCCGCAGTGTTTATTATGAGTATAACAGGCTTTTACGACGATGTGATTGTACTACACTAAGCTCGAGAAGACTTGAGCGCGATCTAGTTTTTTTGTATAAATGCGTTCATGGTTGCATTGACTGTTCGACCCTTACATCAGCTATTAGCATATATGTACCGCGAGTGCTTTTGAGGGTTAATCCCACTTTCTCAGTTCAAAAAATCAACCTCTCCAGTCCCATGAACCGCATCCAACATTTTTATAACAGGTTCAGTACAACCAGCATCGACATCGACATTTTCAACTCAAGTGTTCAAGCGTTTAGGCGTTCTCTGGCTGATATTTAACTGTTACCTATTTCCTGTTCCCCCATAATAGATATTAGCTGTTGCATGTGCTGTTGATTTCTTATGTGTGTTTCTTTTGACTCTGTGCATCATTACATAGGCTACTCGCCGTTCATGAGCACGAAAAATAAATGAATGAATGAATGAATGAATGAATTACTAAAGGAGGTGACGGAATTCAATTAGCAATAGCATAACAAGGTGTGAATGACCAAAATCGAAACAAAACTGTAACCATTTACAACATATGTATGAATTTTTGACTTCGTAAGAAAAAGTAAAACAGTAACGTGAAAAGTAATCAATTGTAATTTTCAATTACTTTTGTGATGCAGTAATTTATTACTGTAATCAGTTACATTTTCTAAAACGTTAATTGCAATTGCAATCGGTTACTTTTTTGAGTAAAGCATACAAGACTAGTCACGAGTAAAATGAATGCGCTGCCCACATAACAAAACCACTTAATTGACGTGTTCTGTAGTATTTGCGATGTTTTCTCTCCCTCAGTCACTTCTGCTGTGAACCGCACGTGTGAGATTAATGTGCGGTGACTGCTGTTGAATTGTCGCATTTTTAATGGACTAGTCGAAAGCTACCTTGTTTATACTTATATACATACTATCCATTTATTAAAAAAATTGTTGTTGAGCAAATATGTTGGACTGTGGATCCCGCTAAGGATCTCGGCGTATCTCATTGGTTATTCTCTGTTTTGGATGGAAACGTAATCTCCCTGATTTGGATGCTTATGAATTGCCTTCCTCAGGCTACGCACTATTTGTGTTGCCTTGGACTGCGTGAAATGCTTCTTCATAACACTCGAGTTGTGTACTTTTCCATAAATTCCAGTCGATAAACAGAATCTGCGTTAAAACTATGATCAACAAAACCTTGTTTACTTACGCGAGAAATTCTAGGCTCGAATATTTTGGACGAGATAATGAGGCGGATAAAAGGACCCGCAGCCATAAACATTTTTTTCATCACTTAAAATATCCTCCCGGTTTTACTCAGCTAATTTTAAAACGCCGAGGTCGTGATTTTTCGTGGGTTGGATGCATAACACTGACTCGTATTTTTAGGCAGACTCAGCCTAAGGCTGGTGGGGCTGTGAGACGAGGCTGTGATCCGATGGAGTTAATTATGCGGCTGCCAAAGTGCATAACGTCACACCGCGTGTAGTTTGTTGGCGCGTTAGCTATAACTACATAATTCGATCAGTGCACATTGAATGTAACGTGGCCACACTGGTTGGTTCTCTGTGTGCGATCGGTTCTAGCTGGTGGTAAGCAGATCGAAAGAAGTGTAGCGGGGACGATGTACCCAAATGCCATTGACTACCGCTACTGGATAACCGAGCCAAAATACATGGGGTTGTCGGGAGACACAGAAGTGCTGCCATCTCGTCGGTGATGGTAAACTGTGAGTCGAAATTAAAGGATAGCAGTCATTCACTACACTATTCCTTCTTCACTACTCATCGGAATTGTGAATGATTTGGCAAATCGGTGTGCCGATTTCATATTGAAGCAAGAGCTGATAGCACGGTATTTTCAATGATGAGGTGCGCTTCATATTAGCAGTAAGTATTTAGATTATATGGACCTATGTGTTACACCCGGTACAAATGCAAGCACCTAGTGAAGTAATCGGTCACTTTCAGTAAGTTGCCTGTTTCATGGACTACTCTAAAGAGCAATGCCTGTTACTAGCTGTAGTGACTGGCATCTATGCAGTTAGAAATAAAGCACAGCCAATTCAAA
>JAZHYW010057886.1:0-13887 GCA_037355805.1 Ixodes ricinus
AATTGTTCTGGTTCACACGCTGCACAATCGATTGCGTTGTGCAGTCCTGTGCTTCCTTGTGACCGCATACGACGAGGAAACACACTGGCGCCATCTATCGGCTACTTCTGGAACACTTATTCCAGAAGTTCAATGCAGTTACAGGGCTACCTCACAGATGACGCCAGGTTTGGATAGGTGGCGCAAGTCTACACCAGATTAGAGGTACTCTCTCGTTGTAAGCCTGTAAGGTGTTCTCTCGTTAAAGAATTATCTCGTCGTAGGAGAGCACACAACTGCACAACGTACTCGGTGTTTTTGTTTTTGTTTTTTCGTGTTTTTTTTTTTTTGTAAATTCGGGGGACAAGGTGGTGATTGGGGAAAACAAGTTTGGAAGAGTTCCAAATTTTCGCCAACTGTGAGTATTGCAGAAACACAACTATGGCGTGCTTTTGATTCCTGGGTACACTGGTAGAGTTCAACTTACAATATGTGTAACGACCCTTTTAGGCTGGTTATGGAATGCATAAATTGTAATAGATCAGAGTCTGCTTCATAGGTTCTTCTGGTAAATCACACAGCCAGAGCATAAGAAAATTCTCAATGCCCATACAATAAAGGTATTTTAAGTCAAAACGCCATTATGCTTAAAGGTGCCCTGAGGGGGTTTCTGAAATCGCCTAAATATGGCGATAATTTACTCTGCGGGCTCTAAGAATCCTTGAGATCCATAAATCATAACGCGCGTATTCGAGATATCACGCCGCGGTTCCAGCGGTCGGAGGCGTGAGGATCCTTCGCTCGCTAGTGACAGACTGTGTATTGTCAAGATTTAGGGATTTCTAGGATGCTTAGAGCCAGCAAAGTGAGTTTAGCCATATTTAGGCGATTTAAAAACTCCTCGTGGCACCTTTAAAGGCAATTTCGGGTGACCACACATTCTCGTCATTTCTTAGACTCGATAGGAGTACAAAATATTTCTGTATATTCGAATATTAAATGGTCCCATTACGTTTGTCTGGAACTTGGAGAGCGTGAGTCTTACGACCAACGGCATAGAGCTGGTAAACTGAATTAATACAAACGCAAAACGTAAATTTAGCGTTCTTAACCGCACCGTATGAGACTCTTTTCACAGTAAAAAGCCAAACTTCTTGAACCCTTACATTCTAAAAATCTTGAGCGCCTGTTTTTCCGCAAAGCGCTTGGCCAATCGCTGCAATCTATGGAAAAGCTCGGCGAATTACGAGGCAGAAAATAAGCTTAAACCTAAGGAGAATAGTCTCCGCTACGGCAGTGAGCTGTGGCAGTGAACATATATTATTAGTGTTCACTGTTGGGCGAGTTGGTCCTGAATCTTTGAAAACATGGTCGCGCTTATAGACACGGACAAGAAGGAAGAACAAGAACACAATGCGCTAACTCGAACTGGTTAATAGTGGGAACTACGCATAAATGTATCATCGCGCCACTCAAAACATCCCGTAAATTCGATTGATCCGGCAGATAAAGAGACACAGCTCTTGCAAACAGCAGTGGGGTATAGAATTGGTTGAGTGGCGCGATAAAACGGAGGATTTATTCCCGCATATTTCAGAAGAAGGAACAGTTCAAGTTAGCGCAGTGTGTTTGCCTTTGTTCTGCCCTCTTCTCCCTGTCCATAGGCGGGACCACGTTTTCAAAGATGTAGTATCAGCCTCGTCATTCGCCAAGATTGCAGGGATCGGCTCTCCCAAGTGCTCAGTTTTTTTATAGTGCGAAAAGGTTAAAGTAGATTGGCTTCTTGAAGCTGAGGGCCGGGCCTCACCAGGTTGAGCTCATCTATCTTTCTGCCTGATATCTGATACCGTATGGTACTAAATAATACAACTAAGCAAACAAATGAGAAAACAATAAATTAGCGACAAACGTCAACGCAAGTTATTTTTTTCTTAATAATTTTGAATTTTAATCACAAATACTTTTAAAAGTTTCATACTTTGTAGAGGTCGGATGCTTTTTTTGTTGCCTTACGAGCAACCGACGTCCCTCCCCTCAAACCATCAAAAATTGTCGCTAACTTTGTTCATAATTTAACCGCAATCGTTAAATTGACACGTCAGTAAATCGCGAGCGGCCTATACGAATATGTGCCGCGCACGTTTTCCGCAAACTCTTTTAAAAGCAACCCAGACGTAAATTGAATCTCCCACACAGATCTAAACGTTCCCTTAGTCGCAAGAGCTTAAAAAAGGCAGGGTGTGGCGAGTCCCGGACGTCTTCGCTCCACAGCCAATGAGGTTGCGGCTCTAGCCGATAAGAACACCGAAGAACCAATCAGGAAGCAAGGAGGGTGAAGATTATGAACCGTGCCCTGCGTTTCTTAAGCTGTCAGTGACTATTCGTCCCAAGCTGGACCGATTGGAGCGCTGCGATCGCTCGACGGTGACGTAGAAACAAGGCAGATTACGTGAAGAGGTCAGGAATTCGTCTCTCTTCGCCTCGCTTTGATTGTGTAGTTTCAACGCGTAGCGGCAAGAACTCCTCGCTCAGTCTTTTTTTTTTTTTAATGTCGCAAAATGTGCGTACGACGAAACCTAACAACAAATCCGAATTTGCCAAAGGAAACAATCGGAAGATATGTGCAGGTTACTTATGGTAGAATCCTACGATAGCTTCATGGCTGTCTACCATCGCGTGCATACTTCTACATGCTCTTCTCGCGCTTCCCCACTTCAAGCAGCGAAAAAAAAATTGGGTTGTGGGGATATTTATACAGCGTGTAGTTGGTCAGCTATTTAAAGTTGCGACGAGTCACTCGCTGTAGATGAGCAATTTAGCCAGTGCGGTACAACCGCTAGCCTGGGGGTCTTTAACGTGCACCACGCAGTAGTGATACACGACCGCACGCCGGTACGATGCTCATCCAGATCGAAATGGGCAGGGGTGGGGCTCGAACCCAGGATCCCCGAGTTCTGCAGCGCGAGCTTTCGCTCCACGCGCGTCGAGCTGGGTGTGCGCTTTAGCCCACTCGGCCACCGATCCCCCCTTCAAGCAGCGAAGGAAAGCCAAACGTGCTCAAAACTACAATGCTCGGGGAAGACCGCTCGACCCACAAATTCCGGAAGTAACTAAAACGATCGCATCGACTTCAGCGGCCGTAGCCGCATTGTTGCAATCGGCAACGGGGGCGGCCTTGGTTCGTTGTCTCATGTTTCGCTCACGGGCGGTGCTCGTCGTCTCATGTTTCACCGCCGAAATAATGTGGCTTCGAGGCGTCGAACCGGCCGAATGTCTGCTTTTCTTGGAACCCAAGCGAGGTATCCGGGCAAGGTAAGCCCAGCGGGCCTCGGACACTAACATTACGTTAGGATCTCGTACAGCCTGCCCCAAGACACCTGGAAGGACGACGCCTTCGAAGAGGAGTGCGTTAACGCATGACGCCATCGAGTAAAACAATCTCTTCGGTGCGGTGTGTGGATGTGCGACGTAACTTGGACAGAGGGTTCTTCCGAGAAGGCGTAGGTGACGAATCTGGTGCACCGCCGCGATTGGTTGCAACCCGACTACATGGCAACCGAAATACTTTAAAAGGCGCCAGCTCACCTAGCTCACGGAGTTCACCGAGATCAAGGCTTATAGCTGCTGTTAGCTGCTGCAAGGTCAGAGCTCAATGCTCTCCTGACGTGTACATTTGTAAATAAAGGAGAGTTGTAATTAACGTCATCGTCGCTTGCTGAGATTCCTGCCCGAAGCTCTGTCCGGATCTGGACCCCAGCCGAGCCTGGTCCATCCTCGGGACCTACGTCGGCCGCGACAGTATTCACAACAGTCAAGAGGCTGTCGTCACTCGCTGCCCACGACCTGCTAAAAGATAATCGTGCGACCACCCCCCCCTTTTTTTTTCTTTCTTTTGTATCTTTTTTGGTATGAAAAGCTTGAACCTTGGCCTATCTTTTCCATTTCGAAGGTGAGTATTATATTTTCGTCGTCCCCTTGTCATTTTCGAAGTATTGTGCGGCGCTAGCGGGCGCTCTCGTCGCAGTGACACACTCGTCGATTCTATTTGCAGCTTTCTTTCTTTGACGTGCAGCTCAAATAAACACGGTGTGGATTTACCCATGCATCGTGTGCCACGTACACTTTAATTTTTAGATGCGGAGCATCTCTTGCTCAGGTCTATGTCCCGCGGCGTCGACGTCGGCGTCGTCCGCACTCACACTACGCATGCGCAGCTCTCCTCCTTCCCTCTCTCCAACAGCTGCGCGTTACTCTCTCCGCTGTCTCTTTCTACCAGCTGCGTGCACTTCGCGTGCGTTCGCTTCGACTCACACCGCGCGCGCATGCGCAACTCTCCTCCTCTAGTCTCCTCTCCTTCAAGTGTGAATATAAGCAGCGGTAGCGCGCTGCGCGCGTTCCCCGGAGGAGTGAAGGAGGATAGTTTTGGGCGCGCGGGTCGCAGCGCCACGCCAGGGCTTTCCAGTGGGGTGGGCTTTCCCCGCAACTCTGCGGCTGTCGTGTGCTAGCGTTTCTCGGCCGCTCGCGTCCGCCCCAGCCCAAATCCGGCCGGCCAAAAGAAATTAGTCAAGAAGGGAATAAATTAATTACGATCCGCGATGCTCCGCATCACCCCATGGTTCCCCTCGGGAAGATGGTGTAATTTTTTTCGAGTGCCTTCCATTTATTCTAAGGTGATGGTGGTACAAACGTCGACACAGATTGAGCACGTCTCGGTTGCTACGCTAGTTATACGATACCGGACCAACACTTTCTTTGAGCCCAAAAGAGTTACCGCAGAAGGTAATGTTATGGTGAGGCCTCGCGTTCGTGATATTTCAACAGTTCATTGGCTTTCACGGAAAAAAAGGCTGCCCCAATAACGCGCGAGCAAACTGCGAAAACAACAAATCGGCAATTGGTACGCCACTTTGCTCGGCCATCCTCGCGATTGATTTTTGTTTGCTTTCTCTGTTTCCGACAGGCTGGAAAGCAAAGGAAACTCGCCCCGGAAATCATATCGCCCCAGAATCATAGCTACTTGGTCACTTATCCTCCAAAGCCACGACCACGACCGACTTTGTCGTGGTCAGTACGATAACAGGAGGCCGGTTCCTGTTCCGTAAGCTTCGTCGCCCCAGCTGTCGCGCGCTGCTTAAGTTTATTTATTTTAACAACAAAAATATTACGTCAAAAGGAACCGTAAACTCACGTTCAAAAATAGCGAATCAAACATGAATCGTGAACGATAACCTCAGTCTACATACTACGAACGGAGCGCAGGCGTGGTCACGTGATCCTCGCTACCACGTCAAGACGAAGAGCCGTCAGGTGGCGCCACTTCATCGTCTCGGGGTTAATACGGGTAATGGCCCTATTGTTGGTGTAGGCGTTTAATCAAGAGAGCATATTTGATATGACACTAGCGCAATATCCTATTTTTACACACACACACACACACACACACACATATATATATATATATATATATATATATATATATATATATATATATATATATATATATATATATATATATCCGGGTGTTCTTTTTTTAATTCGAACAGATTTATTTAAAAAACTCCGTAAAAGATGCACTGATACGGTTTGTGCAGGTGAGTTATACGGCCAGGGGGACATATTATAGGGAGCTAATCGTAACGATCAGTCGGCTAATTAATTAAAATTCGTTAATTAACTTTTTTAAGTAATGAAAATAGACACATAGTTCCAATTAGAAACTTGCTCAGCGTCATCGAAAACCACTAAATCAGTAATTTTCAGAAAGACTTTGAACGCGTGAGAAGCGTAGTAGTGGACTAAAGTTACCGCTCGTGAAGCAGGTACAAGGCTGGGGCTAGATAAGAGACGGAAAAATTCCGCGGGCGCCTTATCGCAACCGCTAGCTTTGTACGTGCTCCACGAGTGCTAATTTTAGTGCACTACTACGCTTCTCACGCGCTCAAAGTCTTTCTGAAAATTACTGATTTAGTGGTTTCCGATGACGCTGAGCAAGTTTCTAATTGGAACTATATGTCTATTTTCATTAATTAAAAAGTTCATTAACGAATTTTAACTAATTAGCCAACCGATCGTTACGGTTAGCCTCCTATATTATGTCCCCCTGGCCGTATAACTCACCTGCACAAGCCGTATCAGTGCATCTTTTACGGATTTTTTTAAAATAAATCTGTCCGAATTAAAAGAACACCCGTATATATATATATATATATATATATATATATATATATATATATATATATATATATATATATATATATATATATATATATATATATATATATATATATATATATATATATATCCGGGGTATTTCACGAAGAGTGGACAAATTCGACATTGCGAAAACTACGCGTCGCAACAAGAAAATGCTTGTGTCGTTTTGGTCCTGGGCCAGGGGCCCATTTAGGAAAAGTATTAAACTTTTAAATAATTAAGTTGTTAATTATTTTCGCGTAATTAACCTTTTTATATTGTGTTTAAGGGCATGGTTTTAATTAGAAAATTGCTCAGCATCATCGAAAAACACTAAACAAATTTCAGAACGATAGAAGGCACGCGCAGCATTTTACGGCTTTCTGAAGAACCGCACCTCTGCTGCGCTGTCCTCGCGCAACGCAGCAGAGGCTTGTTGCACTATTTCTCCACAGGGCGCGGTGCCGTCGGTGCCGAGAAGCACTCTGGTTGCAAAACAAAACTTAAAAACCCGTCGAATTTCTGTGGTTTTTCAGAAAGCCGTAAAATGATGTGCGTGCCTTCTATCGTTCTTAGATTTGTTTATTTAGTGTTTTTCGATGATGCTGAGCAATTCTCTAATTAAAACCATGCCCTTAAACACAATATAAAAAGTTAATTACGCAAAAAGAATTGACAACTTAATTATCCCAAACTTTAATAATTTTCCTAAATGGGCTCTCTGGCCCAGGACCAAAACGACAGAACAAGTGTTTTGTTGCAACGCGTAGTTTTCGGAATATCGAATTTGTCCCCTTTTCGGAAAACACCTTGTATATATTTTAGTCGGCGCACATTCGTATAACTCTGCCCTATGTTGACATCAGCCCAAAAGAAACCTTTAAGAAAATTAACTAAAAAAAGACATTAAAAAACCCTGACGTTCATCATTGGGACACCCTGGCGAGACACATCAGGGCTCCCCATGGTGGAAGTATTCCGAAAGGTGACTATAATTTAGAGTCGTGATATAGGCGAGTTGGGTCATGGTAATCAGAAATAAACAGCGCTTCTGTGGTTCGCGTCTTCCCTTTGTCTTTGTCTGTATTTTTGCGCGCTGTGTATTTCCGATTACTATCATTTACCAGTTCTAATCGGGCAGAACGCTCTTGCGAACATTTTCATTAATTTAAGCCCTCCTATGTCCCACATTTATTTCCGTCATATATCTTTGTTCCACGGGCCCACAAGCTCTACACCATTTCAAATTACAGAGTCTTGAGAAACCGTTTCAGGGCGTTCGATACTGTGTACGATGGTCCCCGGTACGAACTGCGCATGCGCTACAGCATAAGACTCTCATATGTGCAGTTTGTGCGGAGGGCCTATCGTATCGTGTTGGATGCGCAAAAAACGGTTCCGTAAAAAACGGTACGATGGCGTCAATCAAGCAGCGCTAAAAGTGCATAGTCACGGCGCTCGTCGTCTTTGTGCGCTTCCTATCGCCACCTAAACCAACCACGCACACTGAATGCGGCGTGGAATGACTACGGAAATACAGCTGATTTATATGCGACGGGAAACTGAACAAGAAGAAGAGAGAAGAGCGCGGGCGGGGACGTAAGAACACCCGAGCTCTGACTGAAACGAATAGTGAGTAGACGCAGGGCTAGCAGCCTGTGACTCTGCTCACACTTCGAACGCGCTCGATTCCCAAACGCCGACGTTCCACGTTTGCGTTCGAGCGCGCTGGAGGAGTGAGCAGAGACAAGGTTGGCGTCTACCCACTATTCCTTCCAGTCAGAGCTCGGTTGTTCTTACGCCCCCGCGCGCTCTCGTCTCCTCCTTTCCCTCACTTTCTGCCCGCATAGCCACTGACAGCTTAAGATGCGTTGGGCGTGGCTAAATATGTCTACGGTTCTCGCTTGTAAATAAATAAAATAATCGATATAGTTTTTTTTTCTTTTTAAGCAAGCTTGCATTCAAAGGTGCCTTGAGAAGGTTTCTGAGAACGCCTAAATAAGGAGATAACTCACTCTGCCGGCCCTAAGCATCATAGATATTCATAAATCGTAATGATGCGTGGCCGATATTCTTATTAAAAAAGAAATCAAAGATCAAAATTATCTCCGGCGATGGCTGGAGCATTGTGCCGAAAGCCAGGACGGCATGTGACCAATGAAAACGCGAGATTTGGTTGATATTAAAAACGCTGTTATTATAAAATGTGTATGCTTTTGTAAATAATAAAAAAAATTAAAATAGTAGTTTTTTTTTTTTTGCAGTGACGGTACACAGTATTGCTATAATCATCTCAAAAACAAATCATCATGCTTTTTGCTTCTTTTATATTTTTTATCTTCCGCCGGAATGATGTGTCCTTCTGTCGTCAGCTCTCGAGCGCGCTCTCCTGGATTGAATCGTAGTCCGGGCTGTATGGGCAACAAGCCGCGCGCATTCTAGGTATCACTCCGCGGTTCCACCGATCGGAGGCGCGAGAATCCTTCGCTTGCTATTGACAGACAGCGGTTCTGGTTTCGGAACATCCCATCACTGGAGATGACCCCGGTGTGTTGCGATCTTAGATTTCTTTTCTTTTTTTCTTTTTTTTAAATTGGGAAGTCGGCCGCGCGTCGTCGCGATTTAGGGATTTCTAAGATGCTTACAACCAACAGAGTGAGTTATCACCATATTTAGGCGATCTCAGAAACCTCCTCAGGGCACCTTCAAGCTCATCATTAAAAATAACTGCACTTGAATTTCACTAAGAACATATCGCTTAAAGGGGCACAAGAAATCTATAGCTGATGCGCGTAGCGGAATTGGAAACGTGATTTTCGTGGTGACGTTTCAAAACTAAGGGAGGACTGCTTTCGTTCTTTTTTCAGAAATTAATCTGGCATTCTATCATGATTCGCTCAGTTCCAAGTGGTAGCGGCTGTGTCAAAACCCAATGCCACAAACGGAGTGTACTCGATCATTGCGTCAGAAATTGGCTTCCACCCGGTGTTCATTCATTCAGCGAAACTTGTCCAAGCACCAAGGAGCATGCTGCGAGTGGCTACGAGTGTAGTTACACGCGCTGCACGTGTTGGCATCTGCAACTGCAACTGTTCTAAAGGAAAACCTTATTGCATGTGGGTGTGTGTCCGTCGACGCCCTGCTTCGAATATTTACTTCGAGCACTTTATACTGAGAGGGCCAGCGCGTGCACCATGTGTACCTAAGGTCCCATCATTGTCTTTGGTGCTGGGGTAATTTGGCTAAAAGTCCATTTGTTAGCGAGTATTCGGGCTCCCCCTGGTGGTCAGTTAATACAGAGGTGAAATTCGCCCAACTCTAACAATGACCGAAGTACAGCGCCTGCTCTAAGCATTTTCACACCAGGAGTGTGACAGTGGTGAACAATGGCGGCACAAGCCGGGGTGAGAAGATTTGACAGTCTATTCTTCTTATTGGGGAAATAAGAAGAATAGACTGTTGAATAGAATAGACGCATATTTCCCCAATACCTTTATTGGGGAAATATGCGCACATCTTAGTTCGCGAAAATGCAATGGCCTTGGCGCAGACAGCTTTTGGGTGGTTGGAACGGCTGGACGCGCGCAGCCTCGGAGTTTTCCCGTTTATGTTGAAAGGGGTGGCTGCCACCATCTGTCGTTGTGGAAACCCGTCAAAACAGCGAAGACGGCCGTCTCTGCTGTCTTGGCGAATCCGGTATCTCGGCACGTCGGCGGCAGCCCTCTCCTCAGCGCAGCGCCAAAGCGCGACACGTTTGCGTTCTCTCGGGCGCGGTTTCCAAACCGGTCGGGGAGGATTGGGACGCTGTAGGCGCGCTGTCTAACGGAAGCGAGCGCAGTAGAATGCACTCTTCCATAGTCACTGGCAAGGTGAGAACGGCAGAGAGGAGCTTCACTTGTTCCACCTCCAGCGCGAGCTTCCTACGTTGACACAGCGCGTCGGCGTCTCGTGCACCTCCAGTGCGCAAGCGCAGCCAAAGCACGGCGGAAGCCACGGCGCGCATGCTAGAAGACGGGGCTCCCAAATACGCGCCCTACCGTTTTTATTTTGTCGCTGACTATAGTAAAGTGTTCGGTCCAATGTTTTGGCACAAAGTTGAGGAGGTAAATTCTCCTTGATAGTATTCGGTGTTTTCTGCAATGCTTTGCAGAAAACCTTGGTTTTTAGCTCCACTCAGCTAACAAGGGCATATGTTGATTATTATTAGGGATGCCGCGAACCACCCTAGGTTCGAATTCGAAAGGTTTCGATATTTTCGAACCGAACTGATGTTCGATTCAAAAGGTTTCGATATTTTCGACCGTACGGAAATTCGAATTCGAAAAATTCGCAACTTTCAAAAATCGTGGAGTTTCAAAATCGAAAATTTCGAAGCTTTCACGGTTTCTAAAAGTTCGGGTTTGATTATTTCGAATATCTTTTTACTTGAGGTTCAAGAAATTCGAAGATTTCGAACTTTCCTAACTTGAAATTCGAAGATTTCGAACTTTCCTAACTTGAAATTCGAGAGAATCGAATGTTTCGATTTTTCTTCTGATCTTAAATTCGAAAAATCGAATGTTTCGAATTCTTATAGACATAAAGTTCGATCAGTTCAAAGATTTATAATTTCTTTCTACATAAAGTTCGAAAAGTCCGAAGGTTTCGATTTTCTTTTAGGGCTAAATTCGAAAAAAAAAAGTTCGAAGGTTTCCAATTTCTATCAAGTCCAAGTGCGCAAAGCTCGAACTTCGGCTTTCGTGTTCCGCCACAGTTTCAGTTTCAGATAACGTATTCACGCCTCATTGGTTTTCACGAAATCAGGTTTAGAAAAGTTCGGGTCTTATATTTAGACTGCGCAAAGTTGGTCAGACAATTAAATGAGACGACGAGTGTCCCGGATGTGCTGGAATATTTGCCGTGCAGAGTGACGTGTCACCATAGATCAGTAATTGTGACCGCCAGCCCGGGGGGTCCTTAACGTGCATCAAAAAGTAGTGATCACACTAACGCACTGTTTCACGATACTCATCCAGTTCGAAACGGCCAGAGGCAGGCAGGTGGTTGAGGCTCAGAAAAACCTTGAAGCTATCAGGCAAACTGCCTCCCTACCACCTTGCACGCTGGTAGTAATCCGATCGAACGCCGCCCGAGTGACGCTGGCTTATAGTAAATTTAGTTTCTACATGATGCAAAATCCTGAGACTGGGAATGAACTTTAAAAGAAAAAGGGAAAGAATACAGAAAGAAGGGGACAGGACAACGCCTCAAACTCAGCTCAGGACAACGTCTCAAACTCAACTCAGCTGAAAACTCAGCACAGGACAACGTCTCAAACTCAACTCAGCTGAGTTTGAGACGTTGTCCTGTCCCCTTTGTTATTTCTTCTTACACCATTTCTTGCGAATTCCATTCTCAGCCTCGGATTTTGCATCGATATCAACATACACCAGCTCGCCTGCACCTTGACAATTTTTTAGTTTGTAATTGCTTTGGACACTTATTTTCCGGGACGGAAGAAATGTCGAGCAAAAAGCAGAAGCTGAAACAGCTTGAAGTCGATGAGCGTTCTGCCATACCAGTGGCGTCGGAAGAGGAAAAAGGGGGGGAGGGGGGGGGGGCTTTAGTCTTTCCTTTCCCCCAGATATTTCGGACTGTTAAAGAAAACAATACGGGGAAAGAGGGCATGGTCGAGCTTAATTTAATCTGAAATTATTTATGCGTATGTATAGCTACTATCGCTCTTCACTGCATAAAAAATCGCGCAGATGGTCATTGTTAGAAACTCGTTGTTAGAAGGCACTACTCGTCACATGCTCGGCGGTTCGGAAGTCCAAAGCTATGTCTTTTACCCCTAAACAACTGTGCTATTGGTAAAAAAAAAAACATAACAATAAATGCAAAAATAAAAAGCTGGAGAAAGAAATATCAAGAACCCGCCGGAAGTGTTGTATTCTTGCATATTCAGAGGCCCAGAACTACGAAACAAGTTTCTCCTACCAAAATGTGTACAGGCTAAAACAAACACGTCAGAAACGTAAAATAAGAAAAAATTAAAAATGTTTTTTTTATGACGTGCTCAACTTGAACAATTTTAGAAATCTTCCCCCATGAGTTAATTTATTGCTCAACGTGAAAAAAAATAGTAAATACATTGTTTTGTATTCTGCAGATGGTAATGATACGTACTGTCTGTGGTGTTCATTAAAATGCGATACTTCAAACAATTCAGAGAAAAAATAATTACCCAGTTTAGGGCATAATTGCCTGTAGATACATGTTTGAATATTTCTTCGAAAGTCGTCTCGAACAACAATAATCATACCTTAAGACGACACTTACCTATAGTCCGTTGCAACCCAGAACGAAGGGCGAGGGCAAGACGGACCGGAGGAGGAAGCAGACAGAACGCTAAAGAGAGAAAAAGGTTTCCCCTCTCTTCTCCAGAGTTCCGTCTGCTTCCTCCTCCCCGGCCCATCTTACCCTCGCCCTTCGTTCTTAGGTTGCAACGGACTACAGGCTATACATAGATCATTGCTAAAAAGTTGAACATATTTACCTTAAATAGCTTCTAGTATAGCGCGTTTCAAATATGGCACAAACGACAATTGTCAAAAAACCCGTCGTCCTTCCTCACTCCTTCGGGAATCTATTTCTTTTAAACCAAGCATGCCAGAGGATTGAAATAAAAGGCATTGTCTTTCGCAAGGAATGCAACACCGCATGTAAAAATGCGAGAAAAAAAACGAATGCACCTCACTGCTTTAATCCAAATGAAACCGCCCGCCGGTCTTTCGAAGTTCCACGAACTTCGGAACTTCTACCCTAAACGTTCGAAGTTTGTTGACCTTTCGAATTTTCAGGAATTGAAAGTTCGACGATTTTCGAATTATTTATATTAATAGGTTCGAAAGTTCGAAAATTATCGAATTTCTTAGCGTAGGAAGTCTCGAAAGTTCGAAAAAGGTTTGAACATTTTAATGCAAGAAGTCTGGAAAGTTCGAAAATATGTTGAATTTTTTAGTATATTGCCGCGGGCGCAGCTGACCAAGCAGGCAGCGCGCCCGTGGCATAACGGTTATCGCGCTTGTCTTCCACGTAGAAGGCCAGGGTTCGATTCCTGGCCGCCCCTACACATTTTTGTTGACGCTGTGATGTGATGTTCTAGTGAATTCGAGAGCCGCCTTGCTTGTTCGAGGTGCGAATGTTCTACGCGTCGAACTTTCTACGCCGAATGTTCCGGAAGCCCACGCGTGTACAAAAGGGGCTCCGCCTGGCACGCCGAGTCAGTTTTCGCCCCAGCGCTCGATCTTGCTGCTTCGCCGCCTTCGACGCCCGCGACGCTCTCTTGTTATCTTTCTTTTCCCGTTTATTTTTGGGCACAAGTTCGCCCCATTAAACGTTCAGTTTATTCAGTCATTCGCCGCCTCATCACTTGTCATTCGTGACAATATCACGCTCGAAAGTTCCAGAAGCATCGAAGTTTGCAGCGTAATAAGTTCAAAATTTCGAAAAGCGTCGAACTTCTTAGTTTAACGAGTTCGAAAATTCAACTTCCGTCGAATTTTTCGATATCGAAAGTTCAAAAATCGAAATCTGTCGAACCTTTCCAACCGCTTGATTCGATCATCAAACCGCTTAATTCGATCATCGAACCTGGGGCTCGAAAAACGTTCGCGACATCCCTAATTGTTATCAACCGCAAGTATTATATATATCTGTAAAGGTGCCTTCCCC
>JAZHYW010057889.1:0-24520 GCA_037355805.1 Ixodes ricinus
AAAATTGTCCATTTCATGTAAAATTACCAGGCACAACAGAAGTATGCCGATTGATGAAGGACAGTATGAACTGCTGTTAATGGTCATTTTAGCTAGAGGCAAAGGTTAACCAAATAGTGTATTCCACAGAAATTATTTGAGAACAAAGTAATATTGAGCACCCAAATTGATGTTTCACTGAAGTCCTAAAGGTTGTAATAAAACTGCTATTATTAAGTAAAATTAAAAACGAAGCTGTTGTCATTTGATTAACACCAATGATAATTTGTACGTGAACTATCATGATAACCAAAATTGGCATGTGAACAATAAGTGAGTCAGAAACAATCCAGTCGAACTCATTAAGGTTATTCTCGTTTCCATTCACTCTTCCTACTAATCTTAGTTTTAATTTATTCTGTCCAGTTTGCCATTGTCCAGATGCAACCTATGTAAAGCTAATTACTAAACAAGAGAGTAGGCATAAAAATAAGCTTATAGAGCAGTTCATATAAATCTTCCCACAATATGCAAGCATCTTGCTAAATCTTGAATTTGAACAAAAATCACCAGAATATTGCAGTCCATCATATATACTAGCCAACATGTAGTTCGTACTTACAATCTTTTTATAGTCTAAGTAGAGTGGTTACATCAGTATTTACCATGTGTAATTCTACCTTTAGTACTGTAAATTTCTTATTTTTCATGTAACTCTATCATTTCAGCTCATCAGCCAGGATGGACGTAATCACAGCCACTAAATTTCAAGTGAATGCCTAGGCGCTTGCATTGAACTTTAATGAACCTAAATTTGTTGCATGCCTAAATTTCGTCGGAATTGTCAATTCGTCGAGCAATTGAGGCTCGCAATCATTAAGCGGTTTTACAGGTACACCCGACACTTGTGCGTTCAACGCTTCTGCCCTGCTATGGAGGAGTGTTTTTCCCTAGTGCGTGGCTGCGTTGCGGCGAAGCAAGATATGCAAAATCGCGATGCCAACTCTCGCAGTTCTTGCTTCACCACAGCGCACCAGTGCATGCAAAGAAGCGCACTCAACGAAGCTACCTAACCCACCAGAACAGACCACGAACACGATAAATATTGCGTGGTTTCCGAGCACTGTCAGTGTTTGATACAAAGACCAAATTCAGCAGGATCGTCATTTGAGGCGATAATAGAAAGTTCTGAAAATTATAAAAAGCCTACCATAACAATCTGGCTATTTAGCGAGTCCCCAGCTATTATATCTTCAGTATTTAAGTGAAATTACTTTTTGGTGCAATGCTGACGCAGTTATTACATTTGGCAAAATGTAGCAGGCTGAGCACTCTTGCTGCAAATGGCACAGCAATCACATCACTGATATTATCTATTATTTAAAAATAAAATTGATTGATTGGTTGCTTGTAACTACACTGACACTCAGCCATGCATGAAGCAGGCAGGCAGTATGTCACATAGTCAGTCCAAAGTCGAATTTGCTGTATGAACATTATTTTCGTCAGGGCAATAGGAGCGTTAACCTGGAAGCTTTATTGTGAACCACCAGCACTATAGTAATTACATGAATGCATACCAATATAATGACTTTACATATCACTAACACACTCCACCATTGAACCATTTTAAATAAGTTATTAGTCATTTTAGCTACAATGACATCGATTACATCCCAGCTTGGTTGTGGTAACATTTTGCTCAGTTACCAAATATATATTGATTATACTTTACTACCTAAACCATCTAGATATTGTAATTTACCACACTGACTAGAATAATTTGTAAACCATTTGTGGATGGGCTTGCACATCCATTTTGCTGCCACACATGCGTGTCCAATCATAATAATCAACAGAACGAGCTCGGCAAAAGACAAGCTTTATAAAGCGTTTGTTCATAAGACAATTTCCCTTGGATACTGGCACAACAAGACACCGGCTTCTGCTTCCCTCAACGCTCACTTCAGCACCACTGAAATGTTACCTGCATCGAGACTGCACAGATTCCATTTTCAAGTGAGAATGTTACCTTTACCGCATAATTTCACAAGCCGGACTCCTTCGGTAGACTACAATGACAGGCAGCATGCGTGCTCTGCAAAAACTTAGATGTCGGTGGAACACTTCACCGGTGACCACTTCACATTTTCTGGCCGGGAATGTGCACACGCTGCAAAACTTCCAAAGAATGCCAGCCAACTGTCGTAAAAAACTGAGGGGTAGCACCGACATCACTTTCACTGAAAACTGGATTAATCTAGACATGGGCGCTTGTCCGTCAAACTGGGTGCATAACGTACGATTTGCAAAATTCCCAAGTTTGGAACACGTTGATAGTGGGCGCTTCCGCAGTATTTCGCGGCATACTTAGCGTATTATCGTGAGAGGTGCCCCACTTCCGGAAGATAACCCACCCCTACTTTTAGGTAAATTTTTTGCGGTTTTATTTAAAACATTGAAAGATAGTCCACTCCTAGTAATAGTAGCGTTCAGATCAATGATGACCCCGGCGTAAACCCCCTGACTGGGAAGCAGTCATCTTTGCTTCATTTTCTATCGGCACGATAATAGGTTTGACAGGAAAACATGATTTAAAAAGTAGTGTTTTTCAACTCTTGATTGTACAATAAAAGTTACCTTACTCCTTATTTTCGCACAATTTGCTCTCGGTTTTAGGTGGGCTATCTCTCAAGATACTACAAGATGCATAATTGGTTGGCATATATGCAGTGTCGCAACTCTGGTAGTTGGCTGCCGTTGATACCGAGACGCTCTATAGTCTGTTGCTGGTCAGGAAAAGCGGGTCAAGCCCCCTCAGAAGGCTCCCTGCCCCACTTGATTGGTTATTTTCTCCTCTCCACTCACCTCCTCTCAAGCATTCACTCTGCTAAGGTGGAAAGAGTGAAGAGCCTTGTGGGAAGAGCCTGTCCTGCTTTTCTTAACTTGCAACAGACTGTAGTCCCCACCATAGGGCCTCTGTCCAAGCTCCTAGGAACCCAGGACCTCCTCATAGTTTATTTACAAAATACAAAACTAGAGCAAAAATTTAAGAAAATAAAAGTAAGGTGGACAGATACATATACTCTAAGTGCAATATTTACTATTTATGACGTTACAAAATAATTGTGACCCCAAGAACTCACCAGACATAAATCAAGGTGCACACGAACTTTGGCATATTCACACAGGGAAGAAGACTAATGAAAATGGTAAATCAGATCACTATGCATGATATATATATATATATATACACACACAGAAAAATGCAAAGGAATTTTTCATAGTTATGCAGACATGAAGCAGGGAACTAGGAATAGCAATTCTGGTGATGACAATGTACAATAAATAATATGCCGAGAACCGGCGTTTTGATGCAGTTTTGAGTTTCCCCTCATTCTTTCCGATATCTTTGTTTTAGTTCTTGACGTGTGTTGCAGTGGATATTTTTTAGCGCTTATTTTTTGTGTTTGTAACAGCAGGTCGCAGACTGGGCATCACTGGGAAGACCACAGCCATCCACAGCTGGCCAGAACGCCTCTGCGGGCTCTATACTATGGCAAAATTAACATAAACCATGATGACTACCTAAAACCTGCTTTCTCTCGCTCAAGGAGAATTTATCACGACAATGCAATTAGACCGTTTCAAAGCAATACCAATGCCATTTACGAACTCTTCATTTACCGCTGCCTACCAGAGTCGGAGGAAAATAGTTTATCCGCAGAGTCCTTTGCCAAGAGTCTTGTGCAACTAACTTAGGTGCACCTGTTGATCTATCTTCTCTATTTTTAATGATTTTGTCGCTGTTAAATGTTTTTTTTATTAGTCATATACATGATATTATGTAGCGCATTTGTTTCTATATGTCGGCACTGTTACTCGAGTTATACTAAAATGGCGCAAGGTTTTCCATTTTGTTATAAGTGCATACTTTCTTGTGCATGTTGTATATGAATGCTTTTGCGTGAAATGTTTATTGCCCCACACCTACATGGGGGTCTTTAATGTAGCTACAGTACAGAGAAATAAGAAATAAAGAACTTTGAGTTACCACAACATTTGATGGATTGTGCTGACTAAAGCCCAGCCACAATTACCTTTGAAGGCGACTGCTTCGATTCCAGTCTTGAAGCACTCCCTCAGCACAATATCCTGAGCCTCCTTGACGGACAGCAGAGGGTAGGGTGAGTGTCTCCGGCCGGTTTGCGACCCCCGCCTCGCGCTTCTCACTTGACAGGTTGATCGGCGAATCCTCAGCCGTGCACTGGCACCCTTAAGTGCGTTGGCACACAGAACATCGTTGAAAACAGAATGGCATTGCATGGCACCCATGAGACGGCTGTGTTCCAAGCCCAACCATAATGGAGGTGTACGAAACAAAGTTTGAATGCCGAGGTTGGCACAATAATGACACTACGGGTATATGATAAATAAGCTTGGCTGAAACACTCCTGCAGCAAATAGAGACGCCGATGTTTAGCACTGAAGGTGCCTATCACTCTGCATGAGCCTTCACAACTGTAAATCTTTTAGGGCCTGGCGTGCATGCCCTCCAGTACACGATTTACGAAGCACCAAAAGTTTGTGTCACAATCACAACACTTGACATGCTTCCCAATCGGAAATAAACAGCATGAAAAAATACAGACAAGGAGAAAGGGAAGATGCCAACGACACAAGCGCTGGACTCGCAACTAAACATTTATAAATGTTTAGTTCGAGTCCAGTAAACATTTATAATTTACATTATAAATGTTTAGTTGCGAGTCCAGTGCTCTAGTGTTGTTTGCATCTTCCCTTTGTCCTTGTTTGTATTTTTGTGCGCTGCTTATTTCCGATCTACCATGAACTCAACCTGCTTTACACCATCGACTCTAATGCTTCCCAACGAAGAGGGCTAACACCATTACCGACTATCACTGCATTCGACATTGAAAGTCACCAGCCATTTCTATGCTGGTGATTATGCATGCAGCCCCTTTGACACTGGATGCAGCTTCCTCACAATAGCTTCCCTTTAGGTTGGTTATCAACCACTAGTGCAGCGCGTAAAAGACGGTACAATACTTTACCATGTTTTCTAGCTTTCGTGGACGGAGCAGACGACGCCTCGACAAAGAAAGCGCACATACGTAAGAATGGCACATGTCGAAAATTCGTCACTTGCAGACATCCCGTTACCGAAAGTGAAGCATGGAACTTGTCGGTCTTCTCCTTGCATCCTCTCAATTGGTCAATAGCGATGTGGAATAGCTGGACTGGCAAACTGAAGACATTCCTGTCAAAACAGAAAAAAACAGAACTTTTGTCGTATACTTAGAAGTTATACACCGGCTGAATGATATGCCAGCGCCTCAGCTCTGCATACCTGGGATCCTTGAAGCTCGCCTGGAAGGTTGATGATCAGCGTTTGGTTTCTGATTCCGCAGACCAGTCTTTTTGTCAATGTATTTAAAAGAAAGAGACATAATTAGGCAGCATATCAAGAAATGCTGATTAGAGGTAGACAACAAACATCGTGAAATGTGAGCGCATGCATGCACCACAGAGAAGTGAAAGACAACAAACGTCATGAAATCGTGCAAGAATACACACATGCTTTACAGAGAATTGGGTACAGTGGACTCCAAACTTAGCTCTGCCGACTAAGCCGGGGGTGGCCAGGCAAACATTTTCAAAGAGCCATAAAGTGGAACTATTTTATGAAGAGCCGCAATAAAAACGGCGGGGAGGGGGGAAGGGGGGAGGCATTGTTTTCATTTCTTTTTCTGCTCAGTTGGTAGCTACAGCGAATTCGGACTTGTAAGGCAATTGCTCAGTATGTTTCTTTATTGTGAGTTTCCGATTTGGAAGACAAGGACCTTGTCCGATGTGCGTATGATGGCCCAAAGCTGACAAAACACAAGCTGCCTTTTTTCTATATGTCTGGGGGATGGGGGAGGGCCGTGTTTGCCAGAGCCGCGAACTGCACTTGGGCCCCCGAAGAGCCACATGAGGCTCGCAAGCCGTGGTTTGGCCATCTCTGGACTAAGCAACTGCAGTGTAGCTGGAGAATTCTCATGGGTTGGTGGTAGGGTGGGAGCATTAAATATGGACGATGTGCGAATGCAGTAAAATAAAAGCATTTCCGTCCTTCAAAACAAAAAGTTTTCGGGTTTACAATGATCTGAAGAACTAGATGATTGTGAAAAGCTAGGACTCTTATAGCAGTAACAGACAAAAAAAAAAGTGTTCAATTGAAAATGCAGTCCTCAAGGTAGTCCAGAAGCTTAAATCATACCTCGAAAGCATGGCCATGGGAGTGACTTCTAACGATTTCTGGATGATTGCCACCGCCATTCCCGGGGCTTCCTTCGTGATCACTGCTCTTGTAGCCTACGATTCAAATCGAGGCATCATCACTATTTAACAGCAACACATGCAGCAAACGTGCTTTGTGGAGAGTCAGACAAGGAGCCACCACATTTTAATAAAACAAAATGTTCTCCAGACAGAACAAACAGACAGGGTAGGCAGGCGAGTTTTGAGAACTATGGGTTCTGAAACTGGCATCCCAAGAATGCAGGGATTGCCTGTCCAGAATACCCTCAGTGTTTTCTCCGATCTCCCCAACTGTTGCAGCCTCTGAATAAAGCGTGTTTCCAGTCTTAACACTTTTTTAGAAGACCCCTGTCACTCATTGATGCATAACTATGTTCCAAACTTTTCTTTCATCTGTACTACATCATTGCATCATTGTTACATGTGGCACCGCAGGCCTTCATGATACGGGTGACTTGTTTTTCTGCAGCATTGTGCCTCTCCTGAGGCAAAATAAATATCAATATCAATCACTCCCTGGCAAGTATAGCATTCTACACAAGGTTTGTAGCTTTCCAATCAAGATAGATAGTTGGCATCATGCCATAGCTGTAGCACGGAAACAAATTGGAATGCACGCATATTTGGGAGTTGGCAAGTAGAGAACAAGTGTATATTTAATTTACATTTCATTTATTATGTCTCTCGGGGCCTGAAGGCATTTCAGAGAGGAGCGGGGCACAGTAAATGATTTTTCGAATAAATCTTAGTCAGCTGTGTTTGGGACATGTGTCCATGTCTCCTTCCCCTGCGTTCGTCCTCGCTCAGCATTTCTCTCTCTTTTCTTTGTCGTTGTGTTTCCTCAACAAACTCACTTGCTCCGTTTTTGTCCTTTGCGCCGCGTTTCTTATATGGGAAACTTTAGGTTGACAGAAGGAATAACATATTTAAAACTCCAACTTACTCTAAGTTTTTTTGTTGTCTGCTAAACATATTTTGCATTAATAATTAGAAACCCCGCAACGCTCACTGGGAGCCGTATTCGCGGCAAACATAACCAAGTTCGCCACACCCTTGCGTTCAGAAACAGAACGCCATACCTCCGGCGTCACGCCTCTTTCCGAAGAGCCCGTGCCGCCAGTCGTCAAAATCAGGTCCAGCTTCATGACGCCTGCCCACATTACCAGGACTTCCTGGAAGACACATGATCGCGATGCCGATCTAAGATTAGTTTGCCACTTTTAGTCACTGAAAGGATGAGAACGGCAGGTCGACATCAACCGTGCTCATCCTGTCAGCAACTCTAGAATGCCTTGTTTGATGGGAACATTTCCTTTCTTGCCTTTATCTTTCCGTCGTCGGGAGTGCATTGTCGGATGGTGACCGTCCCATTTATCCTGGAAACGCAAAATGCAAAATATGTGTCGTCCTTTTTCGAGCATCTTTTCAATAAAACGTCTTCTTGGCTATGTTGCAATTACTCGGAGACTGCGCATAAAGGATGGTAAACTTAGCAAAAAAAAAAAAGGGACTTTGAGACATTTTTTTTTCTTGTCCTTTTTCTTCCACCAAGTTTCCCACCTTACCAGTCTTGGGTAATTTCGGCACGGTCAACATCCCCCGGCTCGCCTGCATGCTCGCTGTATTTCCGTTGATCTTCTTGGCATCGCCACCAGATTGTTACATCATCAGGTTTGTGGGGTAATGTCTCAAAAAAGATATTACTTGATACCATGTACGGGAAGTAGTTACACTTCTATGGTCTTCTATTTAATTTCACCGTTTTTACCAGATAATTTTGTAAACGCCGTTTTGTGAAATATTTTTTTGAGAGTTGCTGGGTAACGGAACACTTTCTGACCTAAATCTTTCGGACTGTTATAGCACACAGGATAAAAAGTGGCAGAGCATCTCTGCTTTAATTGCCCTCGGAGCAAAACACACAGACTTTAATGGACCTTGTAGAAACATCGGTTCCAGAGTAAATGGATTCTAGCACCCTCTCTCTTCCTTCTGGTCGAGCAGAGAGGGAAGATGGTCTCTTTGTGTTGACTTCGGGCAGAAGATAACCCACGATGGGGACAAAGGCGAGTTTCGGGGAGCCGTATCTAGGTCACAGCGGCTCAATGGGTGAACAGGATGTGGCTGACGCTTTGGGTGTCGAACAGGTGGGAGAGGCCTTGCATGCGCGTTGTTTTCTAGCCACTTAGTCTCGAACCCAGTCGCGTGTCTAGGTGGCAGCACATATTCGCCAAAAGGTCCATAGTGAGTTTGGTGCAAGTGCGGCATGGAACAAGTATTTGATGTATTCGTAACGAAGGCATACGTGCCAAAGCACTGGTCGAACAAGAGATATCCCCTATATGCTTCTTCTCCTGATAGTGACGATGGCCAGCAAATAACTATGCCGACAAGCCATATCACTCCCTAAATTCAAGACAGGTTAAAGAAAGCTGTGCATCTTTCAAAATAGACAGAATGTCCTCAAACATCTCTGCTGGGGGTCTGTCTTCGCGTATAGACCGTTTTATCGTGGGTAGCGCCATTTTGAGAGCGAGAGAGAAAAGGGAAAGGGCTACCGGCGCTTTCCCCCTTTCTGATTGTGTAGAAAGAGTGAAAGTCCCGGATGAGAGGCTTGGCCGGTGTTGGGTGTCTGCCGCGCCCCAACTTCGTTCGCGCTTTCTTTTCTGTTTTAAACTCGCAAACTTAATTAGAGCCATGGTCTTCGATGGCGAGAGTTCCCCGGTCATCGGGACACCATTGCTGGGTGATAGGGTGCACGAATAACGACAGAAAGCGTCGAATACTGCCCGAGGACCTATGTAGCTTGCATGGAATCCGGCAAGGCGAGTGCGGCTGCAATCGCTTTCCGCATGACTGGAAATGATGAACCATTCATCAATTTTTGCTTGCAACGGGCCTATTTCAACGTAGCCATTTTTAGTAATCAACAAGCGATACACGAAACGGGAACCTCAATTAACTTTTGTAAACACCCAGAGCTGCTACAGATCGTTTAGCTGCGCTGCTTTTATCTTGCGTGTCCGTGTTCTTATATTTCCTTGTGGATGAACGACGAAGACGTTCTAGATGTACTTATATCGAACCGCAGAAAGCCTCAAAGCAGCCACGAATTATTTTACTATTTGATGCAATATTTTGAGTACTAACCTCCAATTTCTATCGCTGATACGTTCGCTGCCGCTGTTCCCCCCGTCGCCGCACTGGCGGATGCCATGACTCGAACAAACAAACGTGCACACGGGGCTCGAAAACGCAAATCGCAACACACGAGACGTACCCTGTAGCGACTATCCAGCGCTTCAAAGCGCCCAATCAACGGAAACAACCCACCAGCGGCACTCCAAGGAGCGCTTTTGCCGGCTCTCTGGTATCGCGCAGGAGATCGCGATTCAGGAAAACCGATAGAACTACCTTTTCAACAATTTATAGCCTCACCCGGCGGCGGAAATAAGCCTTCAACTAAGTGTTGTAGATGATAAAATTGTGTCAGTCACCACTGCAAATTATCAATATTAAGATAAATTCAGTTACAAAAATTTACCAGCTGAAACAGCAATTATCGCGAGAAAACTGGCACGCACCTTTCGAGTGTACCCAATGTTCATCGGCGGTACAGCGTTCGGTGCTCGCTCCATTCACAAAATGTTCCGAGCACAGTCGAGAGGATGGCGTTGAGGAAACGTCTTTTCGGTTTATGGACGCAATCCACTGCCGCCGAGACCGGGGTCATGTGGAAAGCGATAGAGCTTAAAGACATTGCAGCCGCTCTCGCCTTGCCGGATTCCGTGCAAGTTACATAGGTCCTCGGACAGTATTCGACGCTTTCTGTCGTTATTTGTGCACCCTACGACCGAGCAATGGTGTCCCGATGACCGGGGGACTGTTGCCATCGAAGCCCGTGGCTCTAATTAAGTTTGCGAGTTTAAGACAGAAAAGAAAGCGCGAACGAAGTTGGGGCACAGCAGACACCCAACACCGGCCAAGCCTCTCATCCGGGACTTTCACTCCTTCTACACAACCAGAAAGGAGGAAAGCGCCGGTAACCCTTTCCCTTTTCTCTCTCGCCCTCTTTCAGTAAAACGGTCTATATTCAGACAGCTAAAACACTGAGTTGTCACCTGTAACAATCAAGTGACAACAAACAATTATTTGTACCTAGTAGCTACCTCCACTCTGCCCAAGAGTTCCAACTTCCAACACAGCTCTTCGAAAATTATGTCACTCGGTGTAAGCATAAATGCTTTGTCCTTTATCCCCAACATGTTTCAACTAGGTTACAAAAATACATCTGCTCACACTGAAACATTGTTTACTTCCACCATGAGCGATGGGGGGTACCGACTGAAAAAGCCCTTTTATGTGCAGTGTTGTAGCATGCCTGAGTAGTTGCTCAGATAAAAATGAGCTGAACAGAGGTTCATTAACTCCTCTTTGCAAATAAACAGTTCTCAACAGTCTACTAAGTTCACACTACCTTAAAAAGAAAGTGTTTATAAGCTCGTTCACCCTATGTTCTAGCTGTTACCAACCGTTATGGTCAATTAGTTTTTTGACGCGACGTTTTAATGTGAGTGATGACATGGCAAGAAGAATTGAGGTTGTTTTCGATTAAATATTTTGGGCGGCAGAAATAGTCATATGTGAAAGTTGGAAGTACAAAAATACTCCATATGCCGGGAGACCTCATAACTAAGGTAAGAACACCGACTTCACATAACGTCCAAACTACGGTTGATTAATGTAAAAGAAATGCGCTTAGAGAGAGCTCATCGATGCCTTCGAGAGGCTGGAGAAGAAAAAAGAAACGCGAATTTGCAAGCTGAACATGGCGGCGCCAAGATAACTTCGCAAATTGCAAATAAGCTCCCACTTACAAGGTTTTCGACTGCACCAATTCTACGAGATTGTGGCCACTTGTGTCCGTCGCTTCTGACCGAAAACATCTGTCGCTCACTGTGTAACAAAAACAAGAACACGATTTAACATGCGTTCATAAACGTTCACATGCTTTTTTAGCGCATGCCATGTTTCCCGGTTGATTTTAACGCTTGCCTGTAAGGATCCCAGTTCGGATAGTGTCGCCGCCGTCTTGCTCCCGGTCCATGATTGACGCAAAACCCGACTCTCGAGAGAAATAGGATAATTTCTCTGCACCTACGCGGCGACAGTTCAAAGCTCAAGTCCCATCAGCTGAAAATACAGCGTGCGTTCAACTCTTCCAACTTGAGTGCTGCCCGTTCAACCCGTTCATTGACCTTGAGTCGTCGGGAGATGGAAGAGTCGACAGAGTCCACTAGAGCATAGTATGCACTAGAGTCAAGTCAATCGATGGATGGATAGATATTGGCAGTCCCGTTTATACTAGTGGTAGCTTGCGCCACCTAGCCCTAAGTTGATTATTTTTTTTTAATTTTTTATTTACTTTTTTGCAACTATCACCGGGCAGGTAGAGTACTTTCCGGGAAAACCTTTAGAGTTTTGGTAAAAAAAAACGATTAAACCACTAATGGATCGCGCTTTGAAGCTCCGCGAGTGCGGCCACCGGACGACCATCTTGCATGCCGTTTTTTTTCCGTGTTGCTAGCGTTGCAGAGGCCGGCGGCAGTGTGCCAAACACACGTTTTCTACTCGTTCGTCGTCATTCGCTGAAGACGTTCTTTAAGATGCTCTGTGAGGCGTGATACTTGCCTTTGAGAACACGTGGAAATTTTTACGAAAGCGCAGTGGCACAGGAAAAAGGCACAACTCGTCGAAAGCAAGTTTCGTCACTCTCGCGGCGTGTTTAAAGCTTCCTTGGCACGCCCAAGTGCTGTGTCTCTGTACCTTCGCACGCTTGGATACCCATCAAGAATCGACGCCGTGTGGATATGTATTGCGAATGCAATGGCCATCCGGTGGCAGCACTCGCGCTGCAGCGAACAAGCGGGGATGCGCGATTCAGCAATTGTCATTGAGATCAGTGAAATAAACGGAAATAAACGAACGCGCCTTGAGATTGTGGTTCCTACAAGACGTACGACCGGAAGTTCCTCGTTGGGAGGCGCTCGCAACGTTTTTTTACGTTAAGGAGGCCGCCATTTGAAGACGATAAACCTGTGCCAGTGACTATTTCGACGTCCACCTTCAAAATAATTTTGATTATTAATTTGACGTCCGTAACGCCACTTTTTGAAGACATGAAAATATTTTTAAAAACAATTTGACGCCCCCGTCAAGATATTTTTGTAATTATTTTGACATCTCCAACTTAGAAGTTTGGAGCTTCGGAGTCCGGTCTGGAAAGCGATCGAAGGTGGTGGTCGAAAAAGTATAATCTTGCTTGCAGGCAGCGTCGCGGTTCGACACGCATTTTCCGTAAACAAATGTTATGCAGTTGACTGCTGTTTTTATGACATTTTAAAGGGATACTACAACGAAATTTCGGCGCTCATTTTTTGGTCGATATGTGTCCAAAAGAGCAGTATCACATGGAACATACCAATATCTTGTTAAAAAAGTATCGAAAAGGAATTTTAAAACGAATTAAACGATTAGCAAAGAGCACCTGGTGGATGTCGCTAACGCCTCGTTTGTAATGCTCGTCTAGGAACCTTGACAGCTAGTGACGGAGGTCGTCCTCGCCTCCGGCCACGACGAGAGAAGGGGAAGGAGGAACGCCCTCTTTCCGAGAATCCTTTTGTGTGTCGCAGAAGTCGCTATTGTCCCCCTACAAGATTATAGAAGATTAACCCGTCACTCAAAATTCGTACAAAAGCAGCCGCTTCGGTGGCTGGACCGACTAGGCCATCCTCTCGACGTCAGCCTCGCCGTAGCTTTGCTCGTCTTGAGACGACCTACGTCACGATTGACGCTGGGCCTTCTCCGAGCGCTTGCCAGAGTGGGCCAGTTAATAACGAAAAATACAGCCACCAGAATCAAAATACAAACGGGCGATTGTCATTAACGGATATTGTGGATCATATTCAACCTATTTTTGAACACGACGGGAATATTTCAAATTTCGTTGAAGTATCCCTTTAAAGGTGCCCTGCAATCATATTTAAAGGGGAACTCCGCCGCTGTTTTTGTAGTCTTCGATTTGGCTGGAAATTGGCAGACCACATCAATAACCCTTTCTCAACTGATAGCCAAAATATTTTATAAAAATGAACATTTTCCGTGAAGTTATTGAATTTTCAAGTTACGCCGGACGCGAGGCGGGTTCCAGGAGGCGACTCTCTACTGGCAACAATGAAAAATACCTGCATTTCCCTATTCGTCTACGTCACCGGAGGGCAGGTTGACGCGCGACCCTGGCAGCCGCGCAGCGGCTTTCCGGGCGCCAGCGATCGAGATCGTTTTTTCATAGCTTCAGGGTTGAAAGTTCCTTTGCAATGAGTAGCAATCTGTGCTCCGCGGTAGATTGTAGGAACAGTGCCGGGGAAAGCTTCTTTTTGCCCTTGGTTACGTGGGAGAAACAAACGCGCTCCCTGGCAGCAGTGGAGACATGGGCGTACCAACCGGGGGTGTGGGGGGGGGGGGGGCAAGGGGGGCGCTTGTTCCCCCAGTTCTCAGAGTGTCGGGGGGGGGGGCATGGCACGTGTTTTGCCCCTTCCCTGAAACAGCCACTACTGGGCATTGCAAGCACCGGCCGGCGGCGACCAAGGAATACCAAGGGCACCGCCACCCGGCCCCTGGGGGGGGGCTCACTGCCCCCCCTCCCCTCCACTCAAAAACAAGTTGGTACGCCACTGAGTGGAGGCCAGCCTCGTCAATGTGCTTTCGCGCGAGCAGTGTGCCGAGAGAACTAGTGCCACATGGAACATTCCCGCTTATGCTGGGAATACTTTATAGCAGCGTGCTGCAAGTTGAGTATCCTTCTGCAGCTGGAACAGCTTCAAGAGCGGCAAACGCAGACTCAAGCTGGCTGTGGCCACTAAAAGATTCGTCCAAAGAGGAGCGATAACAATATCTTGAAAAATAGTGAACATTCTATAGACCGTTTTATCGTGGGTAGCGCCATTTTGAGAGCGGGAGAGAAAAGGGAAAGGGCTACCGGCGCTTTCCTCCTTTCTGGTTGTGTAGAAAGAGTGAAAGTCCCGGATGAGAGGCTCGGCCGGTGTTGGGTGTCTGCTGTGCCCCAACTTCGTTCGCGCTTTCTTTTCTGTTTTAAACTCGCAAACTTAATAAGAGCCGCGGTATTGGATAGCGACAGTTCTCCGGTAATCGGGACACCATTGATGGGTGATAGGGTGCCCGAATAACGACAGAAAGCGTCGAATACTGCCCGAGGACCTATGTAGCTTGCATGGAATCCGGCAGGACGAGTGCGGCTGCAATGTTTTTAAGCTCGCTCGCTTTCCGCATGACTGGAAATGATGAACCATTCATCAATTTTCGCTTGCAATGGGCCTATTTCAACGTAGCCGTTTTTAGTAACCAACAAGCGATACACGACACGGGAACCTCAATTATCTTTTGTAAACCTCGGAGCTGCTACAGGTCGCTCTTCCAAAGTGGAAAGAGGTGGGAGGAGCTTCCACTTCGTTCTTAACCTGTCACCGACTATAGTACTATAGTGCACAGTTGGCGCAGTCACATTTGTTTTGTTTTTGTTTCGGAAACTTTATATACTATATATATATATATATATATATATATATATATATATATATATATATACGGATCGGTCGCGTAAGCGGAACCGCGATTGTAACCCGACCTATACTCTGATGTAAATACATATATATATATATATATATATATATATATATATATAATGGGAATGAGTGAAGATTGACAAGTGCAGCCGTAGTAATATTGTGAACAAGGAGGGAGAAGGTGATTATTGAATTTACTGCATTAAAGTTAGGGAAAAGGGAAAGGGAAGAGAGCTGGCAAAAAGTGGGCCAGGAGCGGGATTGAACCCGCAACACTTCGCCTGTCCAGGGCGACGCCTTGAACCAATTAGACCATCCCGGCCACTGGTTTCGGCGGACTCAATTTCTGACCAGCTCCGTGTACTATTAGTTTTCGAATTCATTTAACTGGGTAGACGACAACCGTTGTTTGATTTAAGGCCGCGCTAGTTCGAATTGCGGCAGTGACGTGGCACGTCATCTCAGCTTGCAAATGTCGGAAGGGCCCGTCTCCCAAGATATCTAGGGAACCACTCCTCCCACAGGGACAGGCTGCACCGCATATATAATGGGAATGAGTGAAGATTGACAAAGTGCAGCCGTAGTAATATTGTGAACAAGAGGGGGAGAGAGGGTGGTGTGGACGTATTGCCATGAAAGTTAGGGAAAGGGAGAGAGACCAAGTTAGTAGCTGCGCGAAAGGCTGGTCAAACTAGCGCAGCAGTGTGCCAGAGTGTCCCTGAAGGACGTCGCTGAATTGGGGTTCAAATCCCGGCTCCTGGCCCAATTCTGCGCCAGCTCTGCACCGCCGCTCCCCTAACTTTGTGCAGTAGGTTCAGTGGTGCACCTTCTCCCTCTTTGTTCACAATGTATTACGGCTGCGCAGTGAACCTGCGCTCATTTCTGACCCGTATACGGTGCCGTAATTTCGTGAGAGGAGTGGTTTCCCTCGTTGTCTTGGAGACGGGCCCCTTCCCGACGATGTTGCAAAGCTGAGATGACGTCGCGGCATCACTGCCGCAATTCGAGAACGCGCGAGGCCTGATGACAGCATATCGGCCCGTCTAAACGAATTCAAACCAGTGTGCACGAGGCCTGGTCAGGGGTTGAAGTCCGCCGATAGCCGAGGCGGGATATTCCTAATTGGTTGGGCGGCTCGCCCCGAGACAGGCGAGGTTGGATCAATCCGCTCTGGCAATTTTCGCCGGCTCTTTCGCTAATCATGCGAAAGTATGTCGCCTCTCCTCTTTGTTCACGTGTACCGGCTGCACTTGTCAATCTTCACTCATTCCCATTATATACTCTGGTGCAGCCTCCGTCCCTGTGGGGAGGAGTGGTTCCCTAGGATATCTTGGGAGACGGGCCCCTTCCGACATTTGCAAAGCTGAGATGACGTGCCACGTCACTGCCGCAATTCGGAACTAGCGCGGGCCTTAAATCAACAACGGTTGTCGTCTACCCAGTTAAACGAATTCGAAACTAATAGTACACGAGAGCTGGTCAGAAATTGAGTCCGCCGAAACCAGTGGCCGGGATGGCCTAATTGGTTAAGGCGTCGCCCCGGACAGGCGAGGGTTGCGGGTTCAATCCCCACTCCTGGCCCAATTTTTCGCCAGCTCTCTTTCCCTTTCCCTTTCCCTAACTTTAATGCAATAAATTCAATAATCACCTTCTCCCCTCTTTGTTCACAATATTACTACGGCTGCACTTGTCAATCTTCACTCATTCCCATTATATATACGGTGCAGCCTGTCCCTGTGGGGAGGAGTGGTTCCCTAGATATCTTGGGAGACGGGCCCCTTCGAGCATTTTGCAAAGCTGAGATGACGTGCCACGTCACTGCCGCAATTCGGAACTAGCGCGGGCCTTAAATCAACAACGGTTGTCGTCTACCCAGTTAAAACGAGATTCGAAACTAATAGTACACGAGAGCTGGTCGAAATTGAGTCCGCCGGAAACCAGTGGCCGGGATGGTCTAATTGGTTAAGGCGTCGCCCCCGGACGGGCGAGAAGGTTGCGGGTTCGAATTCCCCGCTCCTGGCCCAGTGCTTCGCCAGCTCTCTTTCCCTTCCCTTTCCCTAACTTGGTAGCAGAAGGAATTCGATAATCACCTTCTCCCCTCTTGTTCACAATATATATATATATATATATATATATATATATATACATATATACTTTTTTTTTTTTTGCTACAATCGCTGGTTCTGCTCACGCGACCGATCCGTTCAAGACAAAGAAGTGGAAACGTCTAAACAAAGTTAAAATCTGAGTTTATACATGACTTTCGAGACACTGCTCTTTGTGTCTGGTATAACAGAGGTTTAGGAGGAAAATGTTGAGGGCTCTCTTGTGCAAGTGGTTGACGTGCAATTTGCTCTCGCAAAAGAGGTGGTGAAAATGACTTTATTTTGTTTTCTATTGCGGAGACACCTTATATAGGGCTGAAAAGTTTTTAAAACTATGAAAATATTAATGTTGTCGAGGAGATGTGCACTGCAAATTTACAGCTGATGAAGACTGTTCAAAATCAAAAATGTAAATTAAAAATAAAACTATATAGAATTATCCCCTTCCATGTGCACTCGGCGTTGAGTGTTTGAGCTCGTTTCATTGTAATCCGACAGTTAACAATATATATATATATATATACAAACAAAAAACCTTCTTTTTTTTTTTTTGGGGGGGGGGGGGGAGACTTCTGTTAATATATTTTGAATTAAACATTTTTATGATGCATTTTTGTACTTGATTTGTACGCACCATTTCAAGCAAACATTCTTTATTTAAAGATGAATAGTGTATTTGTGTATTTTATACGCTCTCATTGCATCATTGTTTTTGGCTTGGTGTTTGCGGAGTTCTTTTTTCATTTTAGCATGATCTTTATGAATAGTAACCAGCCATCTGGCCTACACGTATGCAATTAATTCTACTATATCGTCGGTGGCAGGTCAAGAACGAAATGGAAGCTCTCAACCCCTTTCCACTTCAGCGGAGCGAACGGTGGAGAGGAGCCGGAGCCGACCTACTCTCCACCGTGCGCTCCGCTGAAGTGGAAAGGGGTTGGAGGCTCCACTTTGTTCTTGACCTGTCACCGACTATAGGCATTTAAATGTTTACGAGGATCACAGCCTACATGTGTTAGGTCACAGCACAGCACGCACATGTTGGTCGCTTTGAAAGGCGAGCAAAGTACGCGCCACACGCACGACGCAGAAAATGGCACCGACCAGAAGCGCTTTTCTGGAATGGTCTATATATATTTTGCTACAATAACTGCGCACTAAGGAGCATGTGCATACTACAAGGGTAGTTACACGTGCTATTATCTGTAACAGTAACTTTCTAAGTAAATTTTAAACCAAACGGCACGTTCCTTCAGGTTATGACGAGCGTGTGGGGCAGCTGTGCCCACATTCCGAGCATTCTCCGTGCTGGTTAGGTAATTTGTCAAAAAAATGTATTGCGTGAATCTTCGACACTTCTTTTGCCAGCGTAACTGCCAGCTTCTGATTGAAGGAGAACGGATTTGCTAGCGATTTCACGAAACTAGCGAGCCGAGCCTTGAGCGTATCGAGTTGCAAAAAACGGTTTTCCCAAAATCCCAAACATGCTTCCGTGCTTTTTTTTTTTTTACGCTTTTCATTTTCTTGTGTCACCACGTCGGCCAAGGTCATACTCTGTGCAAACAGGAGATGATTATCAACTTAAGATAGTACGAACGCCCCTATTTTCTCGCTGTTAGACGCGAGAAAGGCGGGCGCGAGCGTACCCGATTGACGTCCGCGCGCATCGTTGCCCACCGGTGACGTCACGTTTGGAGTGGCGGGGAAAACTGGGGGACAAACTAGGAGAGCATAGGCGTGCGCATGGGGGGGGGGCAGGGGCGGCCGCCCCTGCAATCGTCTGGGGGGCTGTAAAGTTGGCCCGAGTCGAGGCGCGGCTGCGCCTTCGAGTATGGTTTTCTTTTTATCGACGGCATAAAACACCGGCCGAAGTGAGCAGTGGCGCATCTGCGATGCGTCTCGCCCCTCACAATAATCCTGCGCACGCCTATGAGAGTAGCTGAGGCCTCGGCTTCGGCAGCCAACAGACATCACTCTTCATTAGGGAGTTCCCAGCAGACCGTGTTTCCCCCTCCGCGAGCCACTCCGCTACGCAGACACCGGCACTGCGCCTGCGTGCACGCAGCGGCCGAATTGGCTGGACGGGCCATCGGCGTCAGTGGAGTTGTATGCTTCCTGCGCTCTTGAGGGGCATAATTCAGCCGTCTAAACGTGTTTTTACTCCGTCTAAATGACGTTTAGAGTTCTAGTAGCATCGTTCCGAAACGGTTCATCCGAAATACCGCCCGATTTCAAACCAGATACCGAGTCTATCAGCTGGCATCGTCACCACCGCAGGGGTGTCACGTGGTGATATCGGGTCCCTGAGCTGGCTGGAGCCGCTTCGGAACGGTCTACTCGAACTGCTCCGAGTTGCTCAGCGTGAATCTCGAGCCGGACCCGAGCTCAGCAATTCGTGTCGGTCTGGGAAAGCTAGGGAACAACCCGCCAGCAACGCCAAATTGCTGAGATGGTTGCCTCCGGACTGAAGTCGGGCCTTAAAAAAATCGGCGGAGTTCCCCTTTAAATACGGTATGTGGATACAAATGCCTAGGATTAATTATAACTTCAGATCTGCGTTGAAACTCGCATATTTACTTTATATCCCGAAAAGCAATGAAAAAATTATGGGCATTAAAAAGGAGACCGAAGGACTGCTCCAAGCAAAACGAAACTAACCGCGTACAAAACATTTGTTAGATCTCTACTCGAGTATGCCGACGCTGTGTGGGATCCTTACACAAAATCTAATACTAACAAATTAGAAAGGATTCAGAAGAAGGCATTAAGATTTATATTGTAATAAATATGGCAGAAACACCTCAATTTCGGAGCTTTATGTATAGGCCGGCATTCCGCTTTTTACAAAAACGTAGAAAGATCAATCGGACTGAAATTTATTTTTAATCTAGTAAATGGGAACTACAACCTAGATTATCAAGATTACTCCTCAGTCTGTCAGAGACACAGTCATACCGCGCGTCTACGCATAGTAGAATGAAGCCTCAGCAGGCTAAGACGGTGCACGATCCAGCAGGCTCAGAAAGTAACAGTGCGCTAGCGCAGCAACTGACTGTTAGCAAAGTACAAATATCTTATTTTCCTCGTACTAACCATGCCTGGAATGCGTTACTCGAACAAATTGTCTATTCAAACTGTTTGACATTGTTTCTAGCCTTGATAAACGAATTAACTGAGTTTCTGAGGCTTCAGGCCTGGATACCACTTAAAAGAATATTTTTCTACTCTGCTGTGTGTTCCTAATTATACATGGAATGATGTCTTTTTTTTTTTTGCTGCGCTATAACACTTTGTGCTTGCTTTATCGTAAACCTTGATCGATGTATCTTTCCTACCTTAGTTGTCCCACGGCGGCTGGTAGTATAAACAAAAATAATAAATCGCGCCAGAAGCGTTCTTCGTTTGCACCGGTCAAGAAATATCAAAGGGTAATGTTTGCATTCACAAACTTTTATTTAACATCCAGATCGTTTCGTGGTTAACCCACATGTTACACACGGACCAAACAGAAAATTTCAACTAAACAACGAATTTACGAAACCCGGTTAAGAACAGGGCTGGAGCCAGATGCAAAGCGAGACTGCAACCATACGAAGACGCGCTCGCACGATACAAAGGCACAAAATGCGTGCCAAATTTCTCAGTGTTACGTAAGTATGTACGCACTTGCATTTGTTACGTTCAGGGAAGACAGAGGGATATCCAGCTCGCCTTAGTTGTAGACGAGGTTTGAGCTGAGAACATCGCTACCGGCGCGTGCCACGTCCGAAAGGATCAACTGTCGAGCCAGTCCCACACACTGCCAACTAAGACCGAAACTTTATTTTGCTTTTAGGCACGCAACACATGAATCGGTCAAAACGCCAACACAACGCCGACAACACCATCTGAGACTAAACGGAACGAAACTTCAAAACGGCTACCACTGCGACGGCTGCTGCTGCTGCTGCGCGTTGAAGGAGGACGTCGAAATAATAAAGCCACTATTTTGACGTTATACGGAAATGACGTCACAGACGTCGAAATAATTTCGGAAATATTTTGACGGTTGACGTTGAAATAGTCACTGCCTAAACATGTGGTAGGTTTTCGCGCCTGTACTTCGCTCAGAGTTTTACGAAGTTCGCGAAATCTACCGGGCTTCTGTTGCGACGATGGAAAAACTTAATTTCTTCTTTTTTATCCAGCCGCGTGATAGGAGGATAACGCAAATTTGATGACACTTCTTTCTTCTGTTCACTGCGTTTATTATTAATTTAAGTGAGCAAAAAAAATAGTATAAACCTGCACGTGAGTGTGGACGTTTTGTTCTTATCAACACATTTTTACAGCATTAATTCTAGATCTTTAAATGTTGAAGCGCATATAGATATGATTACTTGAATCCAAGGGCGCCTTCACCCCTTGAAAGGAGCATATATTACAGAGGTACCCGCACGTGGTGAATCTTATGTATCGAAATCCCAACCAATGAACAAGTTACCTTAATAAAAAGTAAGAAAAAAATTTCAAGTTGTATGGAAAATAAGAACTGTGTTTTCTACAAATCGGGTTAATATGCAAATGACACAAATCTTGCGCAGCAACGGAAAGATGGCAGGAGCGCGCCCACAAAGGGCGCCTGCATCTTATTTTGTTGTTTTTGTGTTCGTTTTGTTTTTTATTGGTAAAAATGAGGAATTAAAAAAAAAGAGTACTACTTATAGTGGCGAACAAGTCAGAAAGGTGGCTCAGTAGAGTTTTTGTAACGCGTACAGTGGCATCCGCGGCGCCGAAGGGAATGCCGGGAACTCAAAGTGCTACCTGTTTAGCAGACAACAGAGGTGACTTTCAGTCTTGACTGAGGCGACGGCGAGCGGGCGAGAGCAGACGAAGAACTGCGCTACCCTCTCACTCCCTGCAGTGTCGTGGAAGTGGAGGGGGGGGGGGAGAAGGGAGGAGGGGGCAAGAAGGAGAGTACAGGATGTTGTGCTCGACGTTTTAGGATGTTTCCAAGGGTCTATTGCTCACTTGCCCTCGCCCGCTCACCTGCCTATCCTCCGTCGCCTCCATGCAATGATGTCGCTTCTCTGATCTGCTACAGTCGGTTATGTACAGGCCGTTCCCAGCATTCATAGCGTTGCCGGGGGTGGTGCTGCAGCTTTTAAAACACCTAGTTCGTGTCATTTTTCTTTTTCTTTCCGCGCAAAAGATTAATTATATTCGATAGTCTTACTAAATAATTTTATTTCAGACAGTTATTTGAAAGACTTGTAGAAATAAATGAACTGCGCAAAGGACGAGGACAGAGGTAAAAACGAGTACGACACACGGAGCGCAGTGCGCTCCGTGTGTCGTACTCGTTTCTACCTCTGTCCTCGTCCTTTGCGCAGTTCATTTATTTCTACAAATCATGAACCAACTAGCCCGCCAAAAGGTGTTATTTGAAAGACTACTGTGGTGTCCAACAAGGGAACCAGATGGCGCCACGTCCCCGCTGTCCGGTATGCGTTAGAAGAGCCCCAAAGGCGAGGGGGTGACGGGAGGGAGAATGCATGGCAGTGCGTTGGAGTACGGACGCACGAGGCTTACGATGTGAAATAAAGTAATGCGTTTTGGTTCGTTACCTGGTCGTCTCCCTCGGCAACACACAAGCGACACAACAACTACCTCGTACCGAGAGAAAAGGTTACATGACAACATGTTACCAATAACTTGGTCCGAATAAAAGCCGCAAATTTTTATATGTCCCTCTTTAAATTCAATTGCCTGTTGATCACAGACTATAAATTAAAAAAAGTGTTGATGTGTGCTTACATTTTTGTCTCCTGGATTGCATAAATACGTAGGTTGATTACTTTACAATTTTTACGTCGACTACTTATGTTGACGACACGTTTCCAACTGTCACAGCTAGGCACGCGCTAGCTCGAAATAAACGACTGGCAGAGTTTATAAATTAAAACGTGAAAATGAAGCGCACCGTCGATATTTGAGAATGCACGTGCGTTCAATCACATTAAAAAGTCTTTTTTTTTTACTTTTACGTCAATATACTGACCATCAATATGAAATTACACTATATTCGCTTCAAAGATATACGGTAAAGTCAGTGACCTGCGCATATGAACGTACACAAGAAATCGCGAAGAGAAAAAAGTTTAATAAAGAAGAACTCTTTTTTGTATAGGTTATCTCAATCGAATGTGCATTAAAAACAATAATAGCTTTCGCCATTTTTCTCCGTCGGCACACAAAAACTCGATAAGATCTACCGCAATTCGAGGGGCGCTTTTTAAAATATTTATTTCGAGCTTGTTTTATAATGTATAAGTAATGTATAACAATAGATCCGTTCAAGAAGACCGCTCTAGACACGAACTCATCTCTGTTACGTCACGGCGCGGTGGTGGCGCGTCGGTCGCACTTCCGGTCTGGGGCTGTGGGCGGAAGGCCCCATGTGAGGCGTGTATTCCTGCGTTGTTTTGAAAGGAACCTGACGAAAACATGCCTTTTCGTCAAACCGCCGCGACTGTGGCTGTACCAAAAGAGTCGAGAAAGGTTTGAAGATCAGTTTTCATGTGCTCGGTTCGTCCGAGAACGTAAATATGTGCCGTGAAAATGGTAAACCAGACGCCGCCGGACCACAAGTGCTTGGGCGGGAAGCACTTTGGGTTGAATTCACGGATACTTGTGGTCATCAGATTTATTTGTTTTGTTCCAACATGAACGCCGGAAAACCGTCAAGTTGTACGGCCCACCTGCGGACTACGTTCAGTGCGTCTTGAAGTTCGAACGGCCGTCTGATCGTTCGAACTGTCGTCTGCTCTTTCAAACGCTTCTGCTTGTCGTCTGCTCTTTTAGACGACACCGGCCCGTAGACCAAATGTTGGCCCGGTACTTGCGATAAGAAGTAAGTGCAGGCCTCAAAAGACTTAAGTTTGAAGGTTGGTAAGCAGGCTCGACGTAAACAGTAGATACAAGGAGATGTTGATTATTGTTACCAGCGGCCATCACCGACTTGTTATGCCTGATTCACTTCGTCCGATTCTGCTTGCGATTTTCAGTATCGACGTCGACCATCTCAGCTACGGTTCACACTTTTGCAGCCCGAGCGACGTCGCGACTGAAAATTGCGAGCGAAATCTCATCATGTGAATCAGGCTTTAGCGTACATTCTGCGGCGTCCACGCGGAATGAATCGCCGCATGTCAGATTATTCACGCGAAGTTTTGCGGTGTAACGAGCCTCGTTAATTTCGCTGACGCCGCTCATGTAGTCAGACATTGCCAGGAAGACGTAGAATCAACAATTCGAAAGCGATAAAGGGCAGGGGTACTCACACTGACGCCGATAACATCGCACTTCAATGGTTTGTTTATGGGCGACGGCGAGCTTGTTGCCCACACCCCCATCGCGCATGCGCGGCGCCGGTGGCGTCCGCTAGGGGCGCTCCGGGCGCTCCGGTTTGTTTGTAAACATGAGTTGGTG
>JAZHYW010057890.1:0-101480 GCA_037355805.1 Ixodes ricinus
GGGGTTTTCGGGGACAACGGCGGCCATTTTGAAAATGTCTATTGTCTTATTTTCGCCTATGAATGATGTGCATCAGTGGCATATAATGGAGAGTCATAGCAAACCGGAGAACCGGTCCCGGTTTGGTACCCGGTAGCTGACCGGCGCCACTGCGCGTGCGCAGAGGTGGAGATTAAAATCGGCTGGCTGCAAATGCACCGACCATGTACCACGCACTATACTATAAAATATTTTTCGGGGGGGTCAGAACCCCCTAACCCCCCCCTGGTTACGGCCCTGGTCGAGGGCTACCGTGTACTTTCCCGGTGCTCAAACCCTCTCAAAGGAAGTCGTTTGTCAAGTTAACGTGCAAACTGAGTAGCCTATCGTTGTCACTCCTTGTGTATACTCTGGCGAAAAGTTGGAAATTTTTAAAGTGTTTATGTTGTTTATGTTTATATATTGATGCGCACCAAAAGCATCATGCCTTCCCGTTGGTGCATCGCAACACAGGCAAAGGAAAACACACACATACACACACACCAAAACACAAAAGAAAAATACCTAACGAAGTAAAAAAAGGCAGAAAACAAAATTCCATATCCTACTTTAGCTCTGACGACACTGAGGGCTTTTTGTGTTTATGTAATAGCTTAAAGGCATAAGCATGTCAATTGAATGTGACGAAACACCATTAAACGAGGCTTCCATTCGCATGACAGGCGAGGCCAGGGGGCGCCCACCAACATAAAACAGTTCCATTGACCTCAAAGAGCAAGAACACAAACAAAAGCTTACGGTGGATAACAAACGTCAGCACGACACTCGGCCGTTCAATATTTCGTGCAAAAACAACAATTCACGAAGGTATCTTCTTTCGGAAAGTGTGCTCAGCATCCATGTATAGTCATAATTATATTTCCATCGAAGCTACCGGTCATAAATTAAACAAATAAAGCGCCTCTGGGCGCTTTCGATGCGCTTTTAAGACTCTAAAGTGAATTCCAGGCAGCGAACGCCAATATACTACCTCCATAAATCCCTGCATGTAACACTGCGCGTGTTGCACCATGGGAACTAGTTGGCCACGAAGGAGAGTGGCATGGTTTCGGTTTCGATCGAAGCGTCGACAAGAGATCATACAGAGAGCGCGGACTATATTAACGGCCGTTATCTGATGTTTTCTGTTGTCATTTTTGGTCTCTAAACTAACCGAAATGACCAGACCTCGAAGCTTTAGCACAAGCCCGAACCATACGTATAGTTTGTCTTGACACAAGCTTGTATTTTTGTACTCGAGCCTTTCTGTTAGCGTTTCGAGGTATGTGAACGAGCCAGTGCAGGGAATCTGGACGCTGCAAAGCTCGGGGATCTTGCTTGTGTATGAGTCAACACGCTGTAACAACCAATAAGAATGCGTAAACTGAGCTCGCACCTTTACATTAGTGTTGCTGGTCAGGAACTTTGTTCCTTGTTTCGTGCGTCGATTGACGGAATATACCTTTTGCAATTACTGTTTTTCTTAATGCGCCTGCGTGCACGAGGTAAAACTCGGAGATGCCTTCGAAAGCTCAAATCGAACACATTTTTTATCTCTTATCTGTACAGACCCACAGCACTGCACGAAGTGAAGTCCACACCCGCTTGCATTCTACTAATTCAACATCCCGTATGCGCATAAAGTTATCCTGCAATCATATAGGCACACTCGCACATACAAACTGTTCTAAGAAAGCAAAAGTCGAGCACTTGTGTGAAGAATTTAGTAGTAGTAGATTGAGGTTTTATGGCGCAAAAGCAACTTAGGCTATGCTGCGCCAAGAAATTAAACTATTGCATAAGAGGATTTAGGAGAAGAAAGAGCTTTGGTAGCTAGTAATTTATGAAGTTATGAACATGAAGAATGTATAACATATGGGCAGGACCTTACATTATGAATAAGGCTACAATTTGCGTGAAAGATCAATACTTTCTAAGAACTTAAAAACCTGGGTGGGTGGGAGTAGTGGCTCGTTTCAAGTAACACATAGGTGTAAAGGGACATGCTCTTTGTACAACTGGGAGTAGTGGAGGCGTTTTTCGTCATAAGCAGGACATTCGAGAAGGATATGTAAGACACTCAACGGTTCCTGGATATGTTCACATTCAGGAGGGTCCTCCCCACGTAAGAGGTGTCCATGCGTGAGCTGCGTGTGTCCAATGCGTAGTCGACAAAGGACTACCTCATAAAACCTGTATCTGTGCCTAGCACTCTGCCACTCACTAAGAAAGGGCTTCATCATGTGCAATTTGTTCAGGCACCTCTAGGCTCCATTCTGCTTGCCACTGAGCTTTAGCATGGTACTTGATTAGGGCACAGTAATCTCTGTATGAAATATTACTAATGTCTACAGCACGGGTGTGTGTGAAGAATGTCGCATCGTTCGCCGGACGTGCACCGGACAGGCGTCAAAAACCGATGCGGTGCTCCAAACGAACGAAATTATTCAAAGCGGATTGGACGGTTGCTAATGGCCATAATATTTGTTATGCGTTTGCTTACTTCCTGACCGAGTATGGGCGTCAGTAAAAACTCGACCTAAAGGCTTAGCGAGGAGTACGGGACGCTTGTTAGGGCCTCCGTCGTAGCTAGCCGATCTCAGCGTTTGCGAAAACTTGATCTCCTATCAGCATAAAATTTGAGTGGGATATATCTGATGACACGAGGAAGGCATCATAGTAACTTTTGCGCAGTAGTGAGGTTGAATTTATTGTTTCCTTAAAAGTTCATCCGCTAACGCTGCGCCACACTTTGACACTCCTGTGAGGATGCGGCTTGTTTTTCGCCCAATGAAATAACAAGAAGCGGACGTTTGACAAACAAAATATGTGTAGGGCTCAAGGTAACCAAATTTCAGTTGTAGTCCATTGGTACTAGACAGGATCATTAAAATTGAGCTCAAATATGCAATCGCTGGGTGAGGTGACTAAGCCACGTCTTACTACGTTTGCATACGCACGTACAATATCCGGTGTTTCGGGAACCAAGGAAAGTGCCCCGGTCTTCGTTTTGTATCGCTCTAGAATGAGTGTTTTGTACATTCGTAAAAAGTCAGATAATCGAAAACGCAAGCAGCGCATTCGGTCAAGGTGTGTGATAGCATGAACTGAATGAAGCTGCTCAATCGAAACCGAAATTGAGTCACCAACTACAGGCTGAAACAAGGAGACGCCAGGCTCTTTAAATCGACCGGAAAATTCGGTTTCTTAACCTATCGCGCTACGACTTTGTGCAGCGTTGCCCACAAATGGTGCATTTTTTTTTGTAAAATTTGCAAAGAGCGAACTTACCTGAGGAAAAAGTAAAGAAAGAAAAAGGCTTAGCTCCTATGGTAAATGCAGCGACGCCACCGGTCTTCAAACAACACGGCGCCGTTTCGCACGGGAGACAAGAGATGGCGCAAGCGGTCGCGACGCCAACTGCCGCCAACGAACGAGCATACGACGCTGAGAGCCGGCGTCTTTAGCAGACAAGGAACTGCAGTTGCTGGTTGTTATCGCGCCTGTTTTGTTTCTGCGACTGTCGCCGCCTGCGGAACGAGCTCCGCTTTTGAGTCGAAAGGATCGTCTGCTACAAACGCCGGCTCTCGGCGTCGTATGCTCGTTCGTTGGCGGCGTTCGTTGCGCCATCTCTTGTCTCCCGTGCGAAACGGCGCCGTGTTGTTTGCAGACCGGTGGCGTCGCTGCGTTTCCATAGGAGCTAAGCCTTTTCTTTCTTTACTTTTTCCTCAGGTAAATTCGCTCTTTGCAAATTTTACAAAAAAAATGCATCCATCTGTGGGCAACGCTGCGCCAATATCGTAGCTCGATAGGCTAAGAAACCGAATTTTCCGGTCGATTTAAAGAGCCTGCCGTCTCCTTGTATCACCCTGTAGTTCCCACAGTGTACCGCGTGGCATTTTGGCACGATGGGGCGCTTCGAAATTTGGAAGAAGTCTATTGATTTATCAATGTATAGGAAACACCGGAATGGGACAACGGGCAAGCGAACCGTCAACGCGCAGAGTCAAACATACACACGCTCAGAACGTCGAGCCGAAGTCGCCACAAAAGCGCGCGGTGGCGATGAAGGGCGATCAAAAAGAAGACGAGGGCCTTTCTCAATCCCAAAGATGGAGGGAGAGGGCGGCCATCCCAGCGTGTCCTTCCTGTGCCTCCAGCCCTCTGACTGCACGACGACTCGCGGTCGGACGCTTTTGTCAGGGGGACCTTTCGGCGCCGCCTCGTGCACGCGTCCCTTTGTGATTCCTCATCGGGGGCGGATGTTACGTCTTCGGTTCGTCTCCGTGCACAACCGGGCGGCAGCGACGGAAGTGGGAGGCACCGTTCGGCCTGTACGACGACGCAGCGTCCAAGGTCAACCAGCGGACAGCCCTTTTACTTTTATTTTTTTGTCAATTCGTATTCCTTGTTTTGTTTTGTTTTAGGGAAGCGCGAAACGCGGACACCAACGGACGGACCCCAATGAATGACAGTTTTCGTGGAGGGCTCCGACGAATCGGACAAAGATACCCGACACGCCGGCGACGACTCTGCGCGTGCATGTCGCACCAGAGATGTTTAGTAGATCGTTACCACAACTCCCATAACGCACCGGATACTCCGCCGATGCTTTTGCGCGCGTATCGCCAATGCGGTAGAACCGATAGACAGCGTGCAGAAGGCGATTACTGGAATGGTCATTAAACGAAATAGAACCAGTATCACGCAAAAGACAAAAGGAAGGGGCGTCAATATTTCTAGGCTTGGTAGCGCGAACTAATTTAGCGCAAGCTACCGCTCCATTCCATTCATACATCCATCCATTACGTACTTACACGGAACGCCATCTTCACGTTCTCCGCCCTACACCTGCTATAGACTTCCTTGCACTTAACGATGAATTCCAGCGAACGCCATGGAACACCAATCCAGCGCATTGAATACATTCATTCATTCATTGCTTTATTTTCAAATTGTAATTTCAAATATACAAAAGTTGTTTGACCGCATGCACCCGCGGGCGACTCTGATGCTCGCCGTACTTGCACACCTGCAAGCCCATATCGTGCTTCCGAATTTAAACCTCCTGCCGTATTTTCGCACCACTTCAGCCCGCAAGTTCGTACGAGCCCTCATCGTAGTCATACATCGTATAGACGTGATGCACGACCCTTCCACAAACTGACCTCTGGGGAGTGCTCCAAACCAAACGAGCGCAGACACTACATATTTCTTCGCCGTGCGTTGTCCCTAACGGGTTATCGGAAGAGAGCAAACGGCGAGACTGCACACGTAAAGGACGCGGCACTGCGTATAGCATAACCGAGGTTTGCCGGCTCGTGTCGAGGAAAAAGCAACGCGGATGCAGCAGAACGTTGCCAACGAGCCTTGCGAAGTCGCCGTCACGGCCGAAGGCGGAAGAGACCCTTACGATTCGAGGACAGATGCCGAAATCAAATCGGATGTGACGCTGCAGGCGCAGGAGTATGGTTTACCCGAAGAATGAGCGTGGCATCATTTATTGTTAATCAATTAGTAATGCGCCGAGAAAGTGAGGGAGAAGACGAGAGGAGACTTTAGAACACCGAGCTCTGATTGGACAGATTAGAGGGTAGACCTAAAACTAGCTGCATTTGTCTCCCCTGCACTCGACAAGGCCTCGAGATGACGTCACTGATCACGGAGCGCAATTATGGCGGCCGTCACGTGGGTGCCCAAAACCTGTGACGCGGCGACTTTCGTGTCCACATGACCGCCGCCAGAGATGCGCCCTCTCGACTGACGTCACAGCGAGGTCCTGGCTCCCAGCAATCGAAACCAATACATAAATATTTACAGCGTAGTGACATATTCTATGTTGCGTTCGACGATTAAGGATGTCGTACAAATAATTTAATTAAAAAAACGCACTCTTAATTTTGATGTTTCTACGGCTTCAAATAAATCCGGCACGACACGATGGCTGAGACACAGCATTACACGACGGTTGCCCTATGATTTCGGACTTTGAAATGAAAAAGCAATAACCAAAATAATATTTTTTTTTACTTTTAATTTTTTTTTCAGCTTTACTTAATTTTTTTTTTTTTTTTTTTGCTGAAAGCATAAAGTTGGCAGACTTCTTGCTGACACTGTGTAGATTTTTTTTTCTTTTTCCCAGTCGACTCTTTATAGCAGTGGTCAGCAGAAAAATCTGCGAACTCGAGAACAGCTAAGCCAACTAGAGCACTATACAGCTCCTTCAGAGCAGAGTGAAGCGCAATCTAGAACGCCGTCTCTCGGCGACTAGCGGCGAACGCCCGGAGGTTCCAACTCCGGTCAGAAATGCATGGGGAACGTGAGAAAATCGTTGTTTCTTCGATGTTGTGGAGATGTACGGAACGACAATAGTTTTTGACATAATAAAAGGAACATTTTAGAATCATTTGCGCTGAGTTGCGTGCCAAGTAAGGACGTAATTTGTTTTTAAAAATAGCACGAGCGGCATCGTGCAGCAGACGACGCGGTGACGTCACAGCGTCCACGGTGACCCGCTCAGGCCAACCCAGAGAGCCCATCTCCGCCGCGTGCGAAAATCGTCTGCTTCAAACGCCATTGCCTTGGAAATGGACCGATCTCACCAGGCGTTCTGACGCATGCGCGAAGGCAGCCATAACTTTAGTTCACAGGAGGCAATCGGCAATGCACGAGGCCGCTCAGTAGCCTGCACGCGCAGAGCTCCAGCGAGGTTGTCACACGTGCAGAAAGACTAAAGTTCCCTCGATGCATTGCGGCAGCGGTGGCGTTGTCAAACTGGCTGGTGAGATCGGTCTACTACCTTCTCAAAATTTGCACACGCGTCCGATATTATTAAAACTTTGATAAAGTGTTTATTGCTTTACCAACTTCACGACAGATTAGTTTTGAAAGTGTGAACTCGCCGTTTATTTTTCATCAGCCGTGTTGCGTCGATCTCCATGTATTCTCCCATAGGGCGGGCCGCCTCCTGGAACCCTCAGTACCACGTGACTCGCGCCGCGTTGCTCTGTCGGCCATGTTGTCGGCGAAACACGCGGATCAAAGGGTTGCGCTACTTCTGCTCCGCAGGAGCTATGCCGTAGTGCATCTAAAGCCAACCTACGTTGAATTAACCTGAGACTGGGGCAGAAATGGACATATAAGTCGAAGGAACAAAAAAAGGACAAAGGACGACTGTCTCAAATTCAAGCCCCAGTCTCAGGTTTATTAAACATGAGTTAGTATTCACCAGCTCGCCTGCACACTTACTATATTATCTCATAACAGCTGTTGGTGTTTGTTTCTTCTTTTTTCTTTTTCTACTAACTTTGAGTACATAATCAGATCAAAGTCTGTTGACTTTTTTTTCCTTGTTTAAACTTTGCATTGAATTAGTTTAGATGACTTTCTGTAGGTGGCGTCAGAAGAAATTCGAAAATAAAAAATCTTCCTGTTAAAGTTATTTTTTTCCAATAGTTTTTACGTTGCTATGGTCAGTTGATGTCGATCAGCACTTTACTTGTCTAAAGACTGCATTAGGATATAAAATTAGTAAACAGTACCCGAACGCGCCCGGCAGGGATACGTCGCAAAGTACAGCAGACGACAAAATAAAACAAACATGCGTCTGCTTTAGAATTTATCGGTACTAGATCGAGAAAGATGATGCCCGGTTTTTTGGCACGCATAAATGAAGTGCGCACCGCGAAAGCTGGAACTCCGTGGGACTGCGACACTAGCGGTGGATGAAATGCGAAACTTTGAACACACGACGTTAACTTGATCAAAAGATACAAAAGAAAAACAAAACTTATCTATAAACCAACCTTCATCGAAGCCTAATAATCATCGAACCGAAATTTGAGATTGTGGGCGCATGTCACAATTATGTCGGTAAAAAATCCTGTCGGCGAGAAAGAAAACAATATCATATTTCTTACTGACGAGACTTTTCACTGAATCTAATGCCACTTGAGCCCCCAATCTCAGAATTTCGTTGTGATGATTATTGAGGCTAGGGTGGACGTCGGCTTACAGGGACATTTTCTTTTCCTTTGGTATCGTTTGATTCAGCTAACGTCGTGTGTTCAAAGTTTCGCATTTTATCTGCACCGCTAGCGTCACAAGATCACGGAGTTTCAGCTTTCCGTGATGCGTAGTTCATGCGGACCAAAAAACGGATTCCAATTTCTCGTTCTAACTTTGTACATTTATGAAACAGGAGAAGTTTTGGATTTACAAAAAAAAAAGATATACTTTTTTTTTTTGCGAAGCATTTAGCATTTTTAATGTCTGGCATGTATACGTTTTGTATTTGAACTTTGAAACGCGTGCCGAAATGTGTTGGTTCATACGACCGCTCCCTGCAGGCTAGACAGAGCTTCGAGTATACGAGTTTATACGTGAATTTGCTTTGCGGCGACCCAACTCTGAAGCAATTAACCAAATTCTCGCAGGGCGCGTACGAGATGTACACCGGACGAGTCTGAGAATGATCTTCTCTGACTGACTAACGGACACAGGTATTCGGGAAACCTGTTGAGCGGCAGATCAGGCAAGGCAAGACAGGAAATGCCACATGCAAGGCATCCACACAATACCCTCCTGCCAACGCCGAGAAAGCGAGACGGAAAACACGTATTCATCTGCTCGGTCAGGAAAACGCTGTAACGTGATACATCCGCCCCCGGTAACGGGATGCAGGAAGCACCGAGTGGCTACGCTAGCCGACGAACGTAAGCACGTTACTACCAAAGCAGACACCGAAAACGGAAACGGAAAACAGACGCACAAAATGAAAGATAAATCATAAAAGCGAGTAAAGCAGACGATCCACAGCATCGCTCTATGTCATCTGCTTCAAAGGGATGCTGAACTGAAATTTAGATTTCGCAAAATATGGCCGGAGAAGCGTTGAACGGGGACGCTGCGAACTCCAAAATATCACTCATACCTCGATATGTCAAACGGATGGCCGTATTTCTGGAAAAGAAGGGCGCGATCAAGCCAGGACTATGACGTCACGATCCTCCTGGAACAGTCGAGAATGAGGGGAAGGGGCCTCGCTTCTCCCTCCTCGCTTCGGTTCACCAGCTCGACGGGACGTAGCGAAGAAGAGAGGGAATAAGAATCGTGATGTCACATGTGTAGTCGGCCTCGTCGGCCACCCGCGATGTTTTTGGATTTTGCAGCGTCCCGCCTATCGCTCCAGCATTGTTTTGTGAACTCCAACTTTCGCTTGTCTAATCCAGAGTGGATCGTGAACTAGTAACGCAATATGGCGGGGAAAACATTTGGTTGCCAGATACCTGGTCGTGCTTTGCTAGACTGCTGGCATGTTCGAAAGAACGGCAAACACCCTTAAAGGGCCCTGCAATCATATTTAGGCGTCTACGCTTTTGCGGTTTCCACGTCTCATGAAGTTCAAGCAAGCCAGCGGGCAACGGAGAGAGTAACTAAATATCAGTGCGTCATATTTTAACCGGACGACACGGAAACCTCCTCCACGACCGAGGGCGACCCGCGGTACCGAAAGCGGCAAAATGTGACGTCTTTGGTCCTGGGCTTACTACTGGTCAGAGCCGCTAAAAGCTTCTTTTTAGTCGAAATACAAAATATAAGTGGCGCGAACCGTTTAAATTTTTTTAATAAAAGTAGTTTTTGTTCAGTATTGTAGATCAGAAAAGAAACGAATGCAGTTTATAAAGTACGGAAAAAAGAAATGACCCACCGACATACCGCCACAAGCGGTGGAAAGGTGGCGCATACTAGAAAGGTAGTGGGATTAGGGCCGACGCGGCAAGGTCCCGGATAGCGGCGCGCTGCGGTCATATCGACGGAGGATCCGACCGGCTCCGAGCGCTTCGGAAGGCCTTCGGCGAGAAGCTTTGTCTTGCGGTTTGGCCGTTTCGCGGTATGGCAGCGCGAAGTGGCTCCTATTCTGAACTGATCTTTACCCCGTGTTTGTTGTCGTTTGTAGCCAATGAAGTGTCATGCCGAATTAGTGTTTAATCGCGCAGCAAATGCAGTGAGAGCCGCTCTGGCTGCCCGCTGCATAAAGCCTATCCAGAATCGTATGCTTTAGTGGCGCCCTCTCGCGCCGTCGACACGGAGTGCGGCAGCCGTGAGCGCTCGCGATGAGCCCACTAGCCCTTCTCTAGTTCACGGCCACTCAAGCAACCAAGGACGTCATGCGGGAGGTTATTTTTTGCTTGTTTTTGCAATTTTAATTTGCCTATAACTTATAAAATAAAGCAAATTTCGAGAAAGAAAAAGTTTCACTAAGTTACTACGTTCAGTGCGCTCAGGTTCGGTGCAAATTACAAACCAGTAAAAACGTCCCTGCAGGGCCCCTTTAAAGGGGGTGCAACGATTTCAGACTTCGGTCAAAGATTTGTGGAAGTTGCCCTCCGACACTTTTGAAGTAAAGACGAAGCCGATTTCGCCTGCGTGTCCTAGTTGTTGAGTAAAAAAAGATAAATATTGGCATTTCGGGCACCCCTCAACTCACTCCCAGTCTTCAGGGTCCACCTGGTCGCACTCTGAGTGACGTCATCCGGAGTGCCGGTAGCTTCCTGTGTTATCCGGAGGACGCTTCCTCTCCCTCTCTCCGCTCACATAGCTGCAGCTTAGGAGCCGAGCGAGGTCACGTAATCTTCTCGCCGTAGTTCCTTCGGCTGCCGTCGAGGCTGCAGGTGGGGAAAAGCTCGATCTTTTGCTTTGCGATTACGCAGCTTAATCGCGACATTTTTAATGAAGGAGATGTTTTCGTAATCTCTGGGACACGATGAACAACGTAAAAATGACACACATGCAAATCTCTTAATCATAAATCGTTGTACCGCTCCTTTAACTAGACGGCTCTGGCGTGCAAAGAACGGCAGTACTACCTAGTTAATCCAGGAGGCACGTTGTTACGCACGAACCGATCGATTGTTCCAATTGCACTCTCGTCGTTCACTGAAATCATCGTCAGAACGCCGCCGGTCTGTGCATGACAGGAAAGTGTTGCGGAGCTTCGACATAAATTAATCTCGCTAAGGAAAAGGCGCCAAAGGCGATACCCGCGTCGCAAATCGGCAGAGATGACGCATATAATGAGAAGCGCGCGCACGCCAGCGCGAAGGCGCCAACATTGATTAGAAACGGTTTCCGACCGACGATCCGTTTCGGGGACGCCACGCTGCCGATCAGAATGAGAGAGCTTCCGCTTCAAACCACAAAGCCTGGCAGTTCGACGACGGAGCCATAGAGTGCCCGGTCGCAGATTTGGAGCGCGAGGATCTGGAAGCACAGAGCATCAAAGAGCCGTTTCTCGGGGAACCTGGACGTCAGCGCACAGCTTTTGTAGCGGCGAGGACCCAAAACACATTTTGTTCGTTCGGGAGAAAGTTTCGGCGTCTCGCCGCAGCGGGGCGCCAGTCACGTGGCTCTCCTGTCCATCCGTTGTCTGCCGCTCTACCTTTTCCATTTCGGCGGCCGATTTTCGTGGCGATCTGCCAGGCTTTGTCAGTATATAGGAGGCTATGTTCAAACATCCGAATGGACAGGAATGACAATCCATATATGTTTTCAACCCTGGAATCCAATTTTAATCAAAAAAAAAACGAAGCTCTTTTTTTTTCGGATGTTTCTACATTTTTTGTAGCTTCCACAAAGCCGCGGTCTCGCTGTTAATGCACCCTCCAAAAGACGGTTTGCGCGCAGATACTGCATTGAAAATAAAAACTCAAAGCACACGAACTATGCGCAAAATTTCATATTATGATGAGCTGACGAAGGGTGTACGGCGAGCTAGTCTCCTAAAATGCGCCTGGCACATCGAAACGCAAAGCGGGGCCCGCCAAACAAGAGGCAACATAGATTACGCGCGGGATGACAGAAGCAGCCAAGCCCACGCCGTCATTGTTGGAGGTGTGTGTGTGTGTGTGTGTGTGGGGGGGGGGGGGGGGGGGGGGGGAGGAAAAAACACGCGTGGACACCAGGGGTTTCCCCAGGATTCTAATCAAGGGGGGGGGGGGGGTGTCCCAATGGCTCGGGGGGGGGGGGGTGGGCGATGCGAGGCGAGGCTAGATAAAATATAAAACTGTTTCTTTTTTAGTCCACTAGCTAAATTACAGACGTCTATTAACCAAATGCTCATACCCGTAATGTATGTTTCCCTTTCTCTATACATACACCTGAGAGGTGGTGTTTTCTACTTAAAGGGATTGTCCAGTAAAATTTTGTATTCGAGAAAACAATTGAATATCATTGTTATTGCCTCGAGACCTATCGTGCGTGCAATATCTGAATTTTATATGCCCCTCAGCGTGAGTAATTGAATTTAAACTGCTCCAATTGCACTCTAGCGTAAACGCTGTTTTCGGTGGCAACATGGGAGCTCTGACGTCACACAACACAAAGCGAGCATTTCTGTCTCGTCGTTTACCTGCGAGTGAGCGCCTCCAGCGTGCTTCGTTTTTGTTGTTGTGCTCGACTTGTTTCGTGCTTGGGTGAGAGTTTTGTTGCGCGGTTGGGTGCCACAACCACCGGGCAGCACATGCGAGCCAAAGACATGACGTTCCACACTTTTCCGCGAGACGTGCAGTGACGAGCAAGGTGGATCGTCGACGTGCGTAGGGACTGGGCTCCGTCAAGATCGAGATCCCGCTTATGCAGCAATCATCTCACAGAAAAGAGCTACGAGCTCAGCTCTAAGCGGACAGAAGGCTCGTAAGCTGAGGTGTGATGCTGTGCCAACGATATTAAACTACGTCCATCCACTCCTCGCCCAAATTGGATCAATCAATTTGTTTATGCAGCGAAACCGAAACCAACAGCTAGACCACACTGGAAACAACGCAGTTGTATTTAGCTACACGTGCAGCCAAATTCTGTTTGACCCGTATGTGAAAATAGAGCGTGGCTACGATTCACCAAGCTCGTCACAAGTCAAGTCACGACATGCATTTGAACGATTCGCCGGTTGTTTTCGACCCGCGGCCATCGCCTCTGAGGGAAAAACTCGCAGCCTCATCACCGATCCAGTGGATCCGCCAAAATGTGTACCCAGGCCAGATGCCGCTTTTTTATAGTTGCCGCTTCAGAGGCAAATTCTGCATCCTTTGCTTTGCAAGCGCTCCCTAATTCGATTGGTGGCCTTCGCAGTTGTTTTTGCGCGAAACGGCATACGTTTGCTCGAAGCTTATGGCTGTTTTCGAAGTAATATCGTGCTAAAAACGTGATTTTTTTTTTTTTTTTTTGCACACGCTTGGAAATTCCATTAAAAGAACCGCATTTTAGTAGGGTACAGCCTAGGAGAGTGGTTCTCAACCTTCAATGTTTCGCGGACCCCTTGTGGATCGGCGGAGATGATGGAGGACCCCGTTCGTGGTGAGAGGAGAGGAAAGGTATAGGCTAAATATAATATTGATTTAATAAATGGACATAACTAAGGGCTAGTGTGAAGTAGACCTCTCTTATTGACGTTCACACGAAAAAAACTCGCCCAAAAAACTGAAACATTTCTTTTTGACCTGGAAAAAAAAGACAACTTTTATTGCCGGGCTTGACTGATGAGGCAGGGCTTCGCGGACCCCTAGAATGCCTTCGCGGACCCCGAAGCAGGGGCGGATCCAGAACTCCGTTTGGGGGGGGGGTGGAAGGGGGGGCGGCGGCGGAAAATTTGTAAGGATGCTATTTTCCCATTCTTTCTCGTGCACCGGGGGGTCCACTCATATCAAATTGCCCTCCGAGAAGGAAAGGGAGGGGGGGGGGTCGACTTGGTTTGGGGGGGGGGGGGGGCGACGGATCCGCCACTGCCCCGAAGGCTCCGCGGACCTCCATTTGAGAACCACTGGCCTAGTAGACTATGAATTCGAAGCAAAAATACAAGACATCCATCGACCAACGCTTGTTATCCCGTCCCATATCCCGTCCATCTGACAAAACTTTTGCGTTTTGTGGCGTCACGCAACAGCTACGAATGTCAGCCATTGACACTGGCGAAATTCGGGGTGCGGTTTCGTACATACGCTCATGAAAGGTTTAATTATTAACGGAAGATCATAAATCAAAATAAAAATGTCGTTTGTCTACATGAAGGCTCCCTCGACGTAACGAGCGCAAAAACTTAAGTACTTCCGGTTTCGACCAAACAATCCCTTTAATCTAAACAAAAAAATGTACTTTCTCTTTTGTTTTTAGATTTAAAGGGGGGGGTGTCTAGGAAAACTAGGGAAGGTCTATACCCCCCTAGGGGGTCTAGGGAAATCCCTGGTGGACACATTTTGGATGGTAAATAAATGCACGAGGTGCGCTAGGAGCACACGAACTTGCAACCATCCCCCCCCCCCCCCGTATAGGGTCTATAAATGGGACACAGCGGTCAAGTCATTCTCATGGATTTATGGCGCAGAGAAGGCACGGTTGGTGCTCGTACCGTTGAGGCCAACAGTGACGCAACAGAATTCAATTCAAACGGTAGTATTCATAAACCAAAAAAAAAAAAATCAAATTCTGGGTTTTTTTTCGAGCCGAAAGCCCGACGGGCATCTGGCACGCACCAGCGGAGGACTGAGGATTAATTTGGACCACCCGGGGATATTTTCACCTGCAACCGAAAGCTCGGTTACTCGGCGCCGAATTCGCCGTGCAATAGCCTTCGTCAAACTGCGGGTACCTCGGCCGAGTTTCGAATCCGCCGCCTGAGGGAGCCGTAAACCTGCGCTCTCGCCTCGGAGCCACCGATGCGGCTGGTAATATTCGCGCATCTTCTGCTCATTGGTACAATGAGCAGATCTCAAAGCTAGCTCACACTTGGAGTTTGACCGCGACCGACTACACTACAACCGGTGTTTAAGCCTCTCTAGTTGTCTAAAACGATGCAAGTTGTATTCATATACACGCAAAAATATAGCACAACGCAAAATATATATATATATCTCCCCACGCGCGCGCGCGCATTTTTATCTTTGGCGTTTTCTCTCCCCTCTCACCTCCTCGCTTCTTCTTATTTGTGACGTAATCGGTTGTGAAAGTTGAAGCTTTCTAAGCGATTTTTCTATAACATTTAATAACAACATTCGCAACAGATGTTTTTTAACGCAACTGCGGAACGCACTACAGCCCTTCTTTGGAAATACCGAAAATCAGAGTCCGAAGTGATGCGCCTCCATGGCTTTTTATCCTCCTTCGGAAAATATGGCGGCGGGCACATGTAGAACTGAGGATGATCGGTGAGTCGGGAAATCGGACAAAGTTCTCTTATTTGGATGCCCGCCCACCTCTCAGACTTCGAAAAGGAAATCGTCAAACGGTCGAAACAACTGCTGCCTGTGTACCGCAGTTTCGGTTGTGACTCCGCCGGGGCACCCTTTCACGCAGAACCGGCAAGACGTGTCCACTCACAAAAGTCCAATGCGCGTGCTCTTCGACCTCACAGATTTCCAAGAATTTGAAATCACTAAAGAGGGCTCTAAAGAACTTCAAACTTGAAAGTGAAGCGTCGTCTGCTCACAGTGATAGGCGTCATGCACGGAGAAGAGCTTGGTGATCGGGGGACGCGAGCAAACACGAAACTTCGAAAAAATAGTCAGAGCGCAGGCGAGCTGGCGTAAGTTGAACATTTGAGACGTTGCCTCCTCTTTTTCTACCTTCTGTTGTGTTCTTCTTTTATGCCCAAGTCTCAGGTTTACAATCATGTTCAACGAAACTTCGGGTCGCGGCGGTTCAGAGGCGTGAGAGAACTCGAGTTGCAGGACGACTCAATCCTTGACGTCACTGCACTGACGCGGATCGCGCAAGAACTTCAAAATCGAATTTTTGACTTTTTTTTTTTTGCTTCACAAATACTGCTTTTAAGTTTCGAATTTTTAAGGTAATTTCCACGCATCGCTTTCAATCGTTTCGGACAATAAAAAAAAATTTAAAAAATGTGATTTTGACTTGTCAGTGTTCTTTTAATGTATTTTAATAAAAAATACAGGAACAGTCCCAAAGCATTCATGCATGTAGAAAAAAGAAAAAAGATAGATTGCGGCTCAAAAGGCGAATTTTTGTCTCACGCTAACAGCCAGTTAAAAAAAGAATCGGCAGCTAACTGAACTCTCTCTGTTTTCCCCGGTCACGTGCGACAACGTGACAGTATCCCGAAGTACCTGAGAATAAGCAATGTGTGGCACATCTTGGTCGACGATAGGGATAACAGAAGCTACCAAACGCAACTTCTACGACCACCGAAACACTCGCAAAACGCGGCCATTTCGAGACACTTAGAACCACCGTGCTTAGAACGCGCATAGTCGCCGGAAGTGACGTTTTTACATATCAAAGCTATCTACAACCGATAGTAACGCTACAAAAGCGGGCATTGAGAATACTAGGATATGCAAGTTACAACGCCCATTCAGCTCTCTTATTTCAAAAACAACAAATACTGCCATTTCATGTGTTAAGAGACTATAGAACTGAAATTCTGGTGCATAATATTGTATCAAATAATATACCACTCCCATCACGTATATTTGTACAATCAGGTAGAGTCATGAGGAATGTCCTTATAAATAACTTCAATACTCCGCCCTATAGCAATACTTATGGTCAACGTCTAATACAGTATGTAGGTACAAAAATCTGGAACTCATTAAGCACTAACATAAAAGAAAGTAAAACATTTGCCCTGACTGTAAAAAAGCATTATTTGGAAATGTTGTAGAACATGCATTTTATTTGTGAGGCACAAGCACGAGTGCCAGGACCGACCCGCATGCCTTATATTGGTACATTTGTATGGATCCAGAACTAGCCTTGCCGGCTAAGGATCCAGATGCGATATGCAGTGATTTTGATGTTTACAAAATATGAATAAAGATTATTATTATTATTATTAACCCAAGCGACATCCGGCAACTCTCGCCGTCACCGACGCCAGTCAGTGACGTTCGTCGTCTGGCTTCCGCCTGACCTGGGCCTCGCTGCCAAATGCGCTACTTCGAAGCAAAAAAAAAAAAGCTACAGGTAGTGTCTTGACAATGTTAACTACACTTTATTTACCCCTACGCTGTCAGTGCGTTGTTACGATCGCCGGACCAATCAAGAGCCTCCCTTGCATCACAGGACCCCTGCGCGTGGCAAGAGTGTGATCACCTAAGTTCGGTGCCACGGCGCGGCCTGCTTTTAGGTTTTAAGGACATTCGTCATTGGGCGAACTCCATCCATAGATTGCATCATTGCACTGATTGGTCCTCCCAAACCCAAATGTTGTGCAGGAAAGCAACGCTTAAAGTGTAGGAGTATGCGTGTGTGCAAGAGAGCGAGAGAGAGAAGGAAAAAAATTATGGAGGTTGAGGGGAGTAGTGGATCGGGAATAAAGAAGAAAAAAAAAGAAAGAGAGAGGGAGAAACTCCGGAAGTCAATAACTTTCCACTAGGAGAACGAAGTGGTGTTACGTTTATCCAGTCTCGGGAGAAAAAGAAGCTTCAATGGATAGGCATATCTGCGCGCTTCGTTAACGTCGTTAAAGGAAAAAAAAAAAAAACACGTGGCAAGCAGCAACTTTTTTAAGAAGCGATTAGGAGCACCCAAAGAAAAAGGAGACGCTCGCTTCCGCGGGGCGAGTCTCTTTCCCTCTCACTCGCTTTCTTTTCAAAACATTCTTTTCCGAAATATTTTTTTTTCTCGCTCCCACTTTTCCTTGAGACGGGGTGAAAAGATAGCCCGGGAAGGCAGGTTTTAGCCACGCGCAAGGCGCTCACCTACACACACGGACACACATGCAGTGAATGAAGGCTCTAATGCTTTTTGAGACGCCGTATTTATTCTTCCCTCCGTCTGGTTTCGAAAAACCAGAGCTACATTTTCATAACGCTTCCTCGCTTGCTTCGTGGGCGTTTTTCTTCTTTTAATTTTATTACTATTATTGTTACTTGGGAAGCCGCAGAGCATCGTCTGCTACTGCCACGAGGAACCCGACGAGGTCTCTTCATCTTCAGAAAGAGAGCGAGAGAGAAAGAAAGAAAGAGAGAGAGGAAAAGGAAGAGAGAATAGGAAAAGATCGAAACGCACAACGACACTCAACGGATATACTGTGCTTTTTCGTCGTTGAAGAAGCGATATTGGGCGATTAAATTATGCTTCAAAAAATAAATACTCTACATCAACGCGCTGTTTACAAACGAGGTTAGCCCAAGGTTAGCCCCATAGACCAACTCAACAAGCTGAGTTGGTCTATAGGCCTTTACAATGTTTACAAAATCACAGTCCACAGTGCAATCTTCGCAGCCCAGCACGTGCGTGTTTTTCGCTTCGGAAAACCAGCAAAATACGCGCGATACGCACGAAAACTCAAAATGGCACCGGCCATAAGCTCTTTTTGGAAAGGTCTATATAGTCTAGAGAGCTTAAGAAACGCACGTGACACGTCTCGAGCATCTCATTACCCCCCGCAGCCAATCAGAATGCAAGAAAGGTGAGGAAGAAATCCCGACGCAAATAGCACGAAGATTATAAATTGCGCCTCGCGATTCTCGTAACGTAGAAGACAATTACAATGAATTCAACAAAATGGTCCTTTCTTCCATTCTCTGTTTGTTCGATATGCTGCAGGATTTGTTCGATCGTTTGTTAGGGGCGTGCTACTATCGCTTCGAATGGAACAGGGGCGTATTCGCGGGAGGGGATATTGTTGGTCGCTTTTCGTATGCGCCGAGAAAGGGAGGAAAGTGAGGAGACGAGAGCTTGAGGGGACGTCAGAATGCCGAGCTCTGATTGGAAGGATTAGTGGGTAGAGTTAAAGCTAGCAGCAGCCTTTGTCAGCATTTGGTTGTTCGAACGCCTTAGAACGCGGAAACGATGGTGTCCGGCCTTTGCCTGTCGCATTCGAACGCGTTCCACGAGTGCACTGCAGACATGGAGCGAATTATGCGACCAACAACTGACGAACTTCGCCCTAGGGCACGCCAGAGCCGTTTGTTGAGAGAGTTTGGCCATACATTTGGTTTGAATAGGCGAGCATCTCGGGGCCAACCACAGGCCGCGAAACAGCCCCTAGCGGTGGTCGTGTGCTCTAAATTTGTGACACGACTATACTTCGTTTCACCTTATGTGCGAGCGAAGGCAAAACTGGAAGCGCGAGCACGGAAGCTCCGTGCGTTCAGGCTTTGCTCGAGCGCGCGAGCTGGGGAGAAATGCAAAAAACGCTGGTCTCGCGCCTCATAGCTTTGGCTTCGCTCGCCGATAAAGTGAAACGAAGTACAATTTGAGCCGTGCCGAGCGGGACTCCGCGTCTCAAGACGCTCGCGCACCCCACCCTTTGCACTGCTTTCTTTCAGCCAGTCTCAGGACGCTGTTCTAGCAGTGCAGACAAAGGCGTGGGCACGAGCGCGTGGCTTTGGAAAGTGCCTCCTATGCACGAGGTCTCGTGCAAACAAAAGCGTTTCGCTGAGCTAGGCTCACGCGCCTGTGCCTTTGTCTTCACTGCAGACATTTGTGAGATGGAGTAGAGGTCTCCTGATTGGTCGACACTGTGTCACAAATTTAGTTTAGGCTCTAAGCGTGGGGGGAATCTTTCGGCGCTGGCGGCGGCCTTTGCTCCGCCTATTGTCCAAACTCTCCTAATATACGGCTCTGGGGCACGCTCGCTTTGCGCGCGACGTAGCGGTCACTGTGCTGGCGCCACGCACAGAACAAAAGCCGCCGGGCAACATAAGTCGATTTCTCGCCGCATATTCGCCCCCATGGCGAATTTCACGGGTCGCTTTGAGGCGCGCCGAAATCAGTAGACCAGATTCCGAGACGGAGCACCCGATCCGAACGGGGTCGCTCAGCCTCCGGATCTCCAGGGGAACATGAGCACTCCCCGGGATCGGCGTATGCCTTCCCGTCATTCACCTTTCCGGGAAACGTTTTCCCGCCGTCCCGGATCTGGAAGCGCATGTCTTCGCAATCGCGGTGCTAACAACACGTGTTCGACGCACGAGCGAAGTTAATCATGATGTGAAAGATGCGCGTCGAAATGCGATGTCCATCAGTGTAGCCCGCTTGCCTGTTCATCGGAATACTCGTGAACGGTGTCTAAGTACCTCTCGATTTTCGGCCTCTTCTGCGGAGGTCCGAAAAGGCAGTCAAATCTCATGCGGGACATCCAAGCTCATCCTCGTCGTCGCTGGTAATCGAGCCGCTGCTGCTGGAGGAGCTGTTCGGGCAACATGACGACGAACTGTCATCGAGCAACAGCAGCAGAAAGGCGGGCGGCACTTTGTGAGCCGCCATTACAAATTCTTCTTACCGAGGCAAAACGACCAGTGAAATTCGTCATTACAGTCTGTTGGTTTCAGTGAACCCCAATGGCATACATCGAGCCCCCAAATGTCACCTTTACGTTCATTGAGCCAGTATTATTTGCCCTTCCTTCCGTTCCGCTTCAACCAATGCAAAAAAAGATAAATAAAAATATAGTGAAATGTTACTTTCAAATAGTTGCGAGGAACAGATACTATTTCGTTCCTGGCGAACCAAAATGACGTTGCTGTGCATCGCAAATGTACGTAAGCCGTGATGTTGACTTGACAGAGCGTTCCCTCAATTCAGATACGTCCGAAGACCAGACAGCTCTAAGGTGGAGACAAAGATGCTGCGCACGCTCGAGATTAAAGGGGGGGGGGGGAGGGGGGGTAACGATTTCCGGACTTCGGTCAAACATTTGTGGAAGTTGCCCTCTGACACTTCTGAAGTAAAGAACAGAAAACCGATTTCGCCTGCGTGTCCTAGTTGTTGCGTAAAAAAAAAAAAGATAAATATTGGCATTTCGGGCACCCCTCAACTCACTCCCAGCCTTCAGGGTCACACCTGGACGCACTCCCAGTGACGTCATTCGGAGTGCCGTGTAGGTTCCCGTGTGCTATCTCGGAGGACGCTTCCTCTCCCTCTCCGCGCTGACATTAGCGGGCGTTCTGCTGCAGCTTAGAGCCGAGCGAGGTCACGTAATCTTATCGCCTTAGTTCCTTCGGCTGCCACTTGGGGCTGCAGGTGGGGGAAAAAGCTCGACTTTTGCTTTGCGATTATGCAGCGGAATCGCGGCATTTTTAATAGGGAGTTTTCGTAGACCGCGTTCTCCCTCCGCTAAGCTCCGCTAAGCCCTCCGCAACGAAGAAGCCGCTACCGCGCCTGCGCGCCGATGGCCTTGGCTGTAGAAACCCGGATCTCGTAGCGGGTTGCGGAGAGCGTTGCGGGACAGCGGAAACGATCTACGAAAACTCCTAATGAAGGAGGTGTTTTCTCCGTCCTCCGGAACACGATAAACAACGTAAAAATGAGGAGATGCAAATTCTTTTAATCATAAAATCGTTGCATCTTAAGTAAGCAATGAGAATTTGTGCAATATTTAAAAAATTCCATCCGAGCTCTTATATCATGCTCCAATTCCTTATTCCGTACATTACCATTTTCTTATAAAAGAAAATGGTAATGTATTCACACCGATCAATTATATTTTACTGCTAATAGTCGTTACATATATACAAATATAACCTGAAAACCCCGCATTCCAGATTAATTTCTTTAAGAACCCGATTTCCCAGCCATTACCAGCCTGGAACAAAGCGCCCGATTTTCACCCCGCGATTTTTCGAACAAAATTATAAAACCCGAAAACGGAAGGACCGGCTACTTGCTTGAGCTACGACACCACGCAGTCGTGCACGAAATGAATCTAAACCACATGAACGCACTTGGAGACCTATGTCGTTAACACAGCTGTAAACATCAACAGCTTAAAAACAAAAACATAGCACGTGATTTATTATGTTGTTTAATGCACCAAACTTCTTAATTAATTCCTCAACTTTTTTTTCTGTTTTTTTTCGGCCAATGCTACAATCTCGTTGGCTGGGGGGCGATAATGAGATGCCGAGGACACGCCCCTCGGTTCTGAAGTCGCCGGCGACTGGAAGTACGAGGCAAATCCAAAAAACCGACTAAAAAGGTACGGAACTTTTTTTTTTATTGCCAGTTTTTTTTTAAGTTTGAATTAATTATGCGTACATTAATTAATATGTTTCGACGTAATCCCCTTCGACGTCAAGTCCGCGGTCAGACTGCTCGTATGATGGATGGTACGAAAGACACGGTGTGATCGCCGCCAACACGATGACGGAATTTCCGCGGACATACCCAAAGCGCACGCTTCCTTCGTACATACATGTACGCTTCGAACATGTCTCCGAACAGTGCTTTCTTTTTCTGATTAATGAGAATACAAAAACCTCAGACAGTATTTGCTGCAGACGGTCTGTTGTGTGAGGTACTAGCGGGTGTGGGACTGCGGCCTCAAGGGGGCATATCCTATTCGCGACTCCAACTAACTATAGGTGGCGCCACTCATTTTCAAAAATGGCGGTTATAGTGAGGGTCGGAGATGCGTGCCGCTGCTGAGCCTGTCTAGTGTGCTGGCTTCACTGAGCGGCACAAATTATTTCTGGTAACACGAGGAAGCTAGGGTGTTATGAGCGCAGGTCACCTCTTTACCCTGAAAACAAGGACGGTGTTTAGCGTAATATTTACGCAAGGATGCGCATTTTGATTCTGGAGTGAAACCGAAACTAACCTCTATTTTGGATTTAATTTCTCAATATAGGTCTTAATTTCGGATTCTTCCATAACTCAAGATGTGTCTCACATCGTAATTATTTAGTTAGAGAAGTTGTTCGCGGAAACTTTATTTTGTGACATACATGTTCGATCCAGGCTGATATTTGTAGTTGTTGAAAAAATCAGTGCTGATATTTGTGCGTTCTCGCTGCCTCTTCTTGCTGAGATAATGGTCATGGGAAATAATGAACTGCGGGCCTTTTAATGTGTTTTGGGGTATTTAGATGATTAATTGGTTTAACATTACTCCCAACGCAAGAATAAGATAATAATTCCAATTTTTAAGATTTGTCCACAAAACGTATAAAGTAGTTAACGCTGTTCTCACTGCAACAACATAAAGACGGAATCCGAGTCAGACAACAGAAGTGTATGTGTGTTTTTTATAGCAATGCGTGACGCATAGTACTTTGTATTACATCCACTGTTTGACTGTTTGTCTATCTTGATAACGATGCACGAGTTTTCATATGCTAAAAAGAAAACAAAATTATACCTTTCTGGAAAGACTATCATGGTTAAATGGCGTATTTTCGTGATCTTGGCGTTAATTTGGGGCATACATTGACGCGATTTGCATTAATAATAATAATATTAAAATTCAGATATTTTAATACGTAAATTTTCAAGCTGTAATTTAATTTGTTGCTTAATTGCGATCTAATTTCAAACGCGCGAACAAATATGCCAATCAAAAGTGTGCTAATTATCATCACTGGAGCCAATTGCAGCAATTTTAATTTCGAAATAATAAAATAAAAAATATAAAATCAATAAAACATTCTAGCGAATGTGAGAAATCCATCTAAAATTGCATTAATTCTGAATAATGCATATTTTGCTATCAAAGCCGCGACTTTTGACAATCGGCAAAACGTCGACAGTTGCCGCCAATATCCTTCCAACCCAAATGCCCAAAAATAAAAAAAATAAAAAATACTTTTTTTTTATTACTAATCTTTTTATAACATCCAGTTACTTTCATTTTTACGCTCCGTCGTTTTGCCAATCTCAGCCTTTCCAGTTCGAAGGAACGCCTACCTGCTTGCACGTGTGCTCATTGCAGCACGTTTCGTTGGCGTTGGAAGCCGGTGAAACAGTTGAGTTTTAGTATTCCGTATCCGAGCGAGCGCAAGTGCTGTGTGTTTGCGTTAGGTTTGCGTGTTACCCACTGCGCGTGCGCGGAGCCCAAAATTGCTGTCTTGGATGGCGCATGGCGATGAGGCGCACGCACAACGTGGGGCACGCAACTCTAGCGCAAACGCACACCGCTCGTGTTTGCTTCTGTGCGTAATACTCCAGTAACTCTCCAGTAAGGCACAATCCCATACCGGCTGCAGCACTACGTTGGGACAGTAAAGATTGTTGTTTTTAATTCGGAAACGACATTTCGCAAGCCATGATCGCGAGCAGTTCCGCCGTGCCCGCTGAGCAGGAGAATCGGGGGACCCTCACTAGAGCGCTTCCCGTTTCCGCCGCGGGAGGGCGAGCGTCGAGCTGGAGACGCGAATGCGTATCGTGGCACGTGTTTCTGGGTGTATTACTCTCCACGTGGAAGTCTGCCATTCGAGTCTCGAGCCAGCATCTTTTTTGGCACCCATCTTGAAAACAATTTTGTGCCACTCAGGTGTTTCCTAATCATTTCCCGAAGTAACGATTTCGAAAGTTCGAGATTATAAAGTTTTAAAGCGTCGGTTTTCCGAAATGTTTTCGTTCGCTTCCTCGACCAAATCGTTCGCGACCATAAACGTCCCACTGATTCATAAATAGGGATGTCAGGAACTTTCGTCGAACCTTAGGTTCAGCTTATTCGGTTTATAGCGGGCGGTAGCTTGCGCCACCTTGTCTAGAAACCAAAAGTATATTTCCTCCCCGCCAATTTTCTTCCCCTGTGTCACTAACGCCAGGCGGTCCCGATTTTCCTCCGTCCCGCCTGTCCCCAGCTGTAGTTATTTATACTTCCTTCAGTTCTCCCTCTGATGATTTCCACCAGTCTTCTATTCTGCCTCTTTGTTATTGCAATGCCCTTTTCATCCATTCCTCCATCCTCGTCTACAAAACCCAGCGCTATCCAGATCTTCATAATTTACTCCACACTCTTAAAAAAAAAAAAAAAAAAAAGTTTTTGAAAGTTTGTTTGACGCCCTAAGAACTCTTTTAGCTTGTGAGGAACGGTTGCGCCTCAAGCACTATCGGCCCCTGGCGCACAAGAAAAGCAACTGGTCGATGAAGACCTCCATAGCATCAAAAAAGGAGCTTAAAAGAACCCCTTGAAGATGTTTCACGAAGAACCCTTTGGAAAGTGCTTCAAATAACGTTTAAGGGTGCAAAATATGGACAAGCCGAAGAAGTTGAACCCTAAGAATCCTTTTTACGACCAGATTTTTTTTTTTTTTTACAGTGTATATGTCTTGTTTTTTTTTAGTACTTTATCCTGTATGTCCTAGTTCTAGCCTCAAACAACAACGAACACTCCTCGGGAATTATCATGCCAACAATCTTTATAATTATAATGCAATTAAATGCAAAGGTGCAAGCGAGCTGGACAAGAATGACGAAAATAATCCCTGGAGAAGGGGAACAAGAGGGACAAAGGACAAACACAAATCTCGAACACAGCTAGCTAGGGTGACCGGTGCGCGACCGACTGAAAAATCCGCTTGGTCCGGGTATCGAACCCGGGACCTATACATTACAGGTGTGAGCGCTCTACCAACTGAGCTAACCAAGGGTTAGAGGCCAGTAGAGCAAACGGGTTTTATCAGCAGCCCCAGGGATTATTTTCGACATTCTTTGTCCAGCTCGCTTGCACCTTTGCATTTAATTGCATTATAATTATAACCTTAAATTGCAAGCTTCATCCTTATTGGTGTTAGACTAGTGGCAGCTGATAAAAACCCGTTTTCTCTACTGATGTCTAACCCCTGGTTAGCTCAGTTGGTAGAGCGCTCCACCTGTAATGTATATGTCCCGGGTTCGATACCCGGACCAGGCGGATTTTTTCGGTCACGCACCAGTCAACCTAGCCGTGTTTGGAGATTTGTGTTCGTCCTTTGTCCCTCTTGTTCCGCTTCTCCAGGAATTATTTTCGTCAACAATCTTTCCTTATTTCCTGTTTTCGTCCCTATACATGGTTAAATTAAATTTTCCCTGCATTCCTTCTACACCCACAGTCTCCTTCTGGCTTCCTTCACTTCCTCTTCTACAGAGGTAGTCTGCTCTGCCCCAGCACTTGACTGTCGGCATTTAAATTTAAGCTTTCGGGTTCGGTTTTGTTCTTTTAGTGTTCAGCCTCTTCGTATATGAATGTTCATATACCTTTCTTGACCATCGTGTATCCTGCATTGTGTCTAGTCTTTGCTCAAATTTCAACTTACTGATCACCCCTCCAACCTCGGAAGATATCCAGCCTAAGTCTCCCTGCACTCCTTCACTTGGTGTGTTCCCACCAGGGGTTTCCCCAGGATTCTAATCAAGAAGGGGTGTCCCAATGGCTCGGGGGGGGGGGCGGGGGCGATGGGGGGGGGGGGTGAGGCGATGCGAGGCGAGGTTAGATAAAATATAAAACTGTTTCTTTTTTAGTCCACTAGCTAAATTACAGACGTCTATTAACCAAATGCTCATACCCGTAATGTATGTTTCCTTTCTCTATATATACACCTGAGAAATAGTGTTTTCACCTAATCTAAAAAAAAAATTATTTTATTTTTCCTTTTTTTTGGGGGGTTTAAGGGGGGGGGGTGTCCAGGGAAAACTAGGGGGGTCTAGGGAAATCCCTGGTTCCCACGCACCCCCCCAGTGCCAGTCTGCCCACGCTCCTCTGTCGGGGCTCTAAACTCGACTGGACTTCAGATTTCAGGCATAGTATCGGGCTGAAAAAAGTCAAACCCGACAACCTGAGTCCTTTTCCACGGTTCCCTAACTACTTCACATCTACTGAAATTCCATAGTGCCCTATGCTTAATTATCGCCGAGTTCATTTTTCCTTTCCTTAACATATTCTCTTCCGGTTCTACTAAATGTTGATTTCCCTCATTCAGTCATACACTCAGATATTTATACTTTTCCCCATTTTCTATTAAAGTGTCTTGTTTATTCGTCGCTAATGAATTTCAGGCTCAGAGAGTCACCTTCCTCTCCACCAATTTCAATCAGCTTTTGTAATCCAACCCGGCTATCTGCTAGCAGTACAATGACGTCTGCATAGAAGAATCCTGTAACTTGGTTTACTTTTCCCCCTCTCATCAAATGCGACACATGAAAACCTAAATGAACTCTTCTAATTTCTTTTGCGTTCTACTCAGGTATACCATAAAAAGTAGACGTGATAGCGGACAACCTTGCCTAAGTTATCTTTTTATTGCTGCTGGTCCCGTTAAAGTTTTTGTGGAATAAAGTTTTTGAGGAATTATGTGATTTAGTCCTTTTCACTTTCGTATCAACTCCGCCCTAAAGAAAAATGGTTTGTTTCACCATCACATACATTATACTATAACCACACTCTAAATTACCAATTAACTACTTTATTAAATGAATTATTTTTAAAAGGTGTTGATATACATGCAATGACGCTGGCAGAGGTACGAGCATTATTTTAGGGTTGTTTTCTTAGGTACGGCTAAGGCATACGAATCACTGTACCATTGTATACCACAATGAATGTATTAATTTCATTTTTTCTCTTGTTTTTGTTTGATCTGTGGTCTCTACATTTAAAATAGTGTTCTTTCTCTCAATGTAGCTATTTTCTTCGTTTTTGAAATTGCTTGGGAATCGCCTGCTGTAAAGGGGGCCATGGGATCTCCGTCAAGCTGCTGCAGCAGCTTGTTGTCTTGGTCCTTCGTTTCAGTGATGAAACAAAATAAATATTTATTATTATTAGTAGTAGTATTATTTCTATCATCTGTCGTAAAAGCCTAAGCAAATGTGCATCTAAAGCCATCTCTATCACATGTGCCCACAATTTTTATTGGCTCATATATCTAACTTGCATCGTCAGTCTTTACACGACTGTAGTGACCGTAATTGGACGGTAAGACTTTTCTGCTATCCTTACTTCCCTCGCTTTTATGTATTAATCTCATCCAGCTCAATTTCCAGTCATCAGGTAGATAGATCTCCCCATAGTTATTTGGTCACTTGCCAACGAAGTTCGACTTTTGAACAGTGTTGCCCGATTTCATAATCATCATCATATCTTTATTTATGTGCCCATAAACAACAATTGTCCGTAATGAGGCACAACGCAACAGAATGTAAAACGTGCTGAAATAAATAAAATACACGTACATACATACAAAAACGGTATGTCGAAGCAAGCGAAAGATAAAAATTCACTGTTAGAAAAGGATAAGCATATCATTCAACTGCCTCATAAAATTAACATTAACATTAAAAATATCAAAGCTTTCACGCCCGAAATTATTCACACGTGTCTGAATTCTCGTTATTGGTAATGACATATATTGATTGTGATGAGTAAAAAGTAAGAACACTCCTACTGAAAAGTGTAGATTCCTTTAGTAATTACTGCGCACACAAGCTCAGAGTCCATATCACTTTGAATTATTTTGTATAAATAAGTTAGACCTCGGAATTATAGGCTTCCGCACAAAATTTTCGAATGTTTGATTAAAATTATGTATAAAACAGTGTTTCATATTTCACACAATATACGAGCAAACACACGCTTTTAACGATTTAGTAAGTTTGTTAATGTGATACAAGACACCCGCCAAATGTTTCGACCCCTTCACCGCTAGGCGGCGTCAGATCGTTACTTTTAATTTTCGCACTCGCACACAGTAGTCGCACTTCAGTCGGAATTTCTGTCGACCTTCGCGTTAGATGTTCGAAAAATTGAACCTTGTCGATCTCGAGCCTAATCAGGTTCGCGACATTCCTAATCATGAACGCTCCGGGGCCCTTCGTAAACATCCAAATCCGTTAAAGTACCATATTATTTCGCACACCGCGTCTAGTCTACAACGTTCGCGCGCCTATTTGTCCGCGGATCTTTCGTGGTCCGCAAGGCCCGACTGACATTTTCTCGCAATCAAAAAAACATTTCTATCACAGACCGAACTCGGGAGTCGGCGGGCCGTTCTGTCGAGTTAAACGAGATTACGCAAAAAGTGCATGAACCGAACCGCAAACCTCTCACGACATGGCGTCGGGCTGTGACTAATAGAAGAGGGAGCCTAGCTGCGCATGCGCGACTCAGAAGCGAATATTCTTATAAGCCGCAGTCACGCCGCTGATGCATCGTACAAAAAGACAGCCTGTAGACAGTGTCTGATGTGTGATATCTGTCTTTTGTATCATGTATGAGGAGAGTGACTGCGACCTCACGCGCGAACGACACTTCCTTCCCAGATGCGCCAAGCACATAAAAAGCATGCGCGAGTTTTTAATACTTACACCGACACCTTAATAGTAACCAAGTGCACATAGAGTGAGAGAGAGAAAGAGAGAAAATGTGAACTCATATCGAGCAGCTCGTCTAACTCATATGTGGACATTGTTGTCCGCATGTGCAATCACTATCAGCGAGCGAGATGAAGCCCGGGCGAGATATGGCGTAAGCCGCCGCCCATTTTTCCGAAGGGTTCAGTTGTGCCCACCCATCCGCTTAGCGCGGAGGCAGCTTGTCTTGCCGCATCATTTCAGCGTGCATTTCACACCTAGACACAGGTTGACCTTCCCGATAGACGGCAATCGATCGAGCTCGCAAGAAACAGCCGGAAAACGACGCGCTCGTAACACGGGCTGTTGCATGTCGTTAAAACTCGCACAGGGCTTTTTCTATATATCTTTTTCTCGTCCCCCGACTATTTCGTAAAAAATAACTCGCCTTCTTCTTGCCAGCGGTAGAGTATCTCGATTTCATATACGACACAGAGCCGTCTCGAAACCACACAGCTACGGCAGGGAGGACTCCTTTGAGCTGTCCCGCCTCATGAGCAAGCCTCTTAATATCTTCGACGATACTTCGGCGTCTCGCGAGCTTCGAACATGCAGGCCCAGCCAAAGCACGATAGAAGGCAACCAGCGCGTGATGCAGGCCGGGCGTCCGAAAGGGGCGCCCTGACTTTCTCGATATGTCGGCCACCACAGTGTTTCCGCACGTCAGATCGTACACTAATATTCGTTCGTTTATTTTAATACAATCGTTAAAAATATAGTGCGAAAGTCAGGATTCTTGGAAGAGAGCATTCAGCTATATTCGAACGTTGTAACTAAGTTTCTTCCGGAGATTTGAAATTTCGAAGCTCGAGGCGTGGAGATTGCCAAAGTTTCGCTATCGCATGGTATTTTGCAGCAGCCGTCAATTTCAGACCGAAGCATGCACGTAGCAATACGTTTTCCTCTTTATTTTATGAAAGGTTTAGAACATGTGCACATAATATTAATGTTTACAATAAAAAAATTTCTACGTTAAAAAAAAGAAAAAGAAAAAACTATGAAACACGTCAAGAGAACACGTTACAAACACATTCACCAATTATTTTCCAACAAACTACTTCATATAAAATGGCGCAAAATGTATCAAATTGGCAATTTTTCAATGCATTTTACAAATATATAACAGATATGCTTAGCCATTAGTTGTGCTATTAAAAAAACGCAGATAATTTCTCTAAATGTGGCGAAATTGCGCGTCTAAATAAAAAATAAAAAATATATATATATAAATCTCTATGTATCTATATATATATATTCTTTTTTTTAGGTTCTCCTTGGTCGTTTGCAGTGTCTCGAACTAACTTGTGATGGCAAAATATCGAGTAACATATGACCTCCAAAAAATAAAAAACGACAACGAACGTTTGTCAGAAGGGAAAGAGTGCAGACGAGCTGGTTAAACGACATTGTTGAAAACCCTGAGAAACAGGGAAATTAAAAAAAAAAACGGACGTTCACTCAAATTAACCTTTAGCTTATCTTCGTTATTCGAAAGGAGATCGAACAGTCACGCCTCTAACAATACGCTTCAGCTGTGGGGCACACAAATCGAATTTTCTTGTTCGTTTTTGATCGAAGAAATCGAAGATGACGATTCGATGGCCGCTCCTCGTGCGACAAACTTCACCGACCAAAGCGAAGCGCTCGTGCCCAGACCGAGCTATTGGGGAGGAGGAGCGACCCGTGACGCCCCAAGCGGTTAACTTTAGAACTACACGGATGGGGACAACAAATACAATGACTCAGCGCTCGGCCGACATAACCGAACGCGGCGTCAGCGTTCGGCTGGAGTTCGTGTTCTCCGGTGAGGGGAGGAGGGGCTCTTTTGTTTCCATCCGGCCTGCATGAACAATGCAGCATGCACGGTCCCAGCTCAGCACAAAAGCCGAAGTGGGTCAAGCTCGCATTCTCTGAGGATAGATCCGGCACTTAACGTCGCTTCGTCGATTGTTAGTATTTTTTTCATTAAACTGTGCCCCGCGCTCTATTGTAGAAGATGACATGGACATGCCCATAAGGCCTCTGGGGATGTGCACAGGCCTTGTGTTGAGTAAACACCGAGTATGGGGACAACAAACGGGTCAGAGCGCCCCCTATAGTTCGATCAGTGTTGCCAATTTAGCTACTTTGTAGCTAGATCTAGCTACTTTTGGAGGCAACTAGCTACGAAATTTCTCCGTCAGCTACGAGTAGCTAAATTGGCTCTTTTTCTAAAATCTAGCTCCATACTTAGCTATTTTCGTGAATTCTAGCTTTTTATAGCATATTTTCTGCGGTTGGTAACTTGGTAACTTTTTTTTTTACTTGGGTTGTGGACTACATACTATTGAGTGGGCCACATAAAGGTTTGGGGACCGTTACAAGCGGTACTTGAATTTTTCTGCGCTGTATCCAAACGCGCCACTAGTTGTCTTTACCGAGATAGAGTGCCTCAATGTTGCTGGAGTTAACTGAAGTCATGATAAGTATGGATTGTAGACCGGATTAATCGCTCAGGAAAGAATCCACTGCGCGCTTCCGCGGCTGTGACCCCCATAAAAACTGCATGATTTCGCCTCAATTTCGAGTCTGTAAATGAACCCAATTAACTCCTTCTAAACGCAGGATGTACACAAAATTCAGCGTGGTCTGAACGAATTTAGGGGCGCGGGGTCGAGTTTCGGTTCTAGCAGACGATTTTCTGAATGTTTGGAGGCCGTTCCCTTCACGCGCGACGGACCTTCAATTATACTTCAGGTATACTTGAGTAGTTGAGTTGAATCGTGCCTGTTTTAGGCTCACTAGTCAGAACTGATAACTTTGCTTCTTAATCTGGCGAGTTTATCGATATTTCTTCCAAAAATCCACTACCAAACGGCGGTGCAATGAGAAATAAATATTGTTCTAATGTGTATATGCTGGTTTAAATGTTCATTTGATAGAAGTGCTATGTTTCAATAAGACTTGGGTAAATTTAGCTACCTTTAGCATATTTCTGGAAACTTTAGCTACTTTTAGCTATTTTTGGGTAGCCTTTTAGCTACTTTTCTTCCTTATGATTTGGCAACACTGAGTTCGATCTCCTGCCCGATACTTCGTTTCAGCTTGGGTCCAGACGCAGCCGATGCTACAAGCGCGAGCTCCGGGCTTCCAACGTCCCTGCCAAGCACGCGCGCTCGTGCAGTACAGGAACTGTTCAGGGCCACACGCTCGTGCTTGTGGCATCGGCTGCGTCTGGACCCAAGCTGAAACAAAGTATAGGTGAGGTTCATTTTGTTATTCTGTATTAGTAAACACGCGGGCTGTGAGGACAACAAGCTCGATAAAGCGCCCCCTTAGTTCGAGCTCCTGCCCAATAGGAACTTCGCTGCACGACGTCGGCTCCAGAGAGACATTTTGTAGAACCGACAAAGCCTGTACAGCGGTGCTGCTCTATCCTAGAGGTGTAGAAAGTCGCGCTGACCCTAGCTCAGGATTACTATACAAGATATATAGACTAGACTATACAAGGTAACCAGATCGATCGTTCGGAGCTTCTGATCATGTTACTCCTGATATCCCTAGGAGTATACACCAGGGTTGATAGATATATGCACCAGAGTTGTTAGAGATGTGGACGACGGTTTCATTATATCACGGCACCTCAATAGAGATTTGCAATCGGGGAGAGTCGAACAAGCAAAGAAACGCTTCGTATATTCATGCCACCGCACTTCCGCTGACTTGTGTGCGCCGTCGCTCGCTTATTTACGTAATTTGCCTGATAACTGACTGCTTGAGTCGCGCCCATGCAGATTATACACCCAGAAAAACGTCGATTATGACCTGTTGATCTTAGTAAAGGCCGTATAATTACTTCCAATCGAATCTCAGATAAACACCTAGAAACAGAGAGATTATAGTATACCACCTGACTGCATGCTAGAAACCGAAATGTATATATACCATTGGAAGGTATCAACCTCAAAAGGAGAAAACATTAAGTCAACCAGAAAGCGATATAATTTTTATTCACTGTCTGAGAGGCATTTGGGAATGCACAACCAGAAACGTTCCAGAGGAAAAAGAAATCTTATAATAAGAACTTATAAGAACAAAGCCTGTGTGCAACAAAACTAAAATAAAAAGGAAACAACTTTCAGAATCTAGAAATTACTGATGCGGACCTTCGAAATCTGTATAAGCTTTTAGATCACCCAAATTAGGAAAAGCTTAGCCGTGTCGACCAGTCAGCCTCGTCAAGCAGTTTTCTACATCTTCTTTCTTTTTTTCTAGGCCAGGGGACTCCCACTTTTTCGCTAAGGGGCCGGATCAGCAATCTGTCGCAGTCTCGAGATCCGAAAAAAAAAATTAGTAAATATGAACCAAGAAAACCCAAGTACATAAACCTAAATAAGCATTACAACACAAAAATAAATCAAGTATTAAAGGAACGGTTCAACGATTTTCAGACTTTGGCCAATTAACTGCGGAAATTAATCTGTGTCACCCATAGAACGAAAAACAGAAAACCGTATTTTCTTGCGAGCGCTGGTTTTTACGCAAAAAAGAAAATGAAACAAATCGAAGGTCAAAGTGCCTCTCAACTCTCCACGTCGCCTGTCGAATGACGTACTCTGGGGGATCACGTGGTTTCCCCTTGGGTTCTCTCTTCAGAGACCCCAGTCGTTTCCTCTGCGATTATCGACTTTGAAAGGATTAGCATCGTCGAAGATCGACGGCGAGCGATCAACACAAAAGACGGTTCGCCAGGGGGTGACGGCGAGTGTAGCAGCGGAGGGGGACAGGTTTTGTTCACTTCCGCGTATCCCCCAGAGTACGTCACACATCAGTTCCGTTAACCACCACAAGCGGCTGCATATAGGCAAATATTTCGTTTTCTTCTTTGCGATTATGCATCGGAATAGCAGTTTTTCAGGGCAAGGTGACGCGTTTTTGGTCACTTGTGCTTGGATAGAAAGTTAATATTTAGCTAATTATGTGCTTGGATAGAAAGTTAATATTTATGCTAATTATGAAATTACACAACCCTTCTGACCAAGAAAACTTGACCAGGCATAAAACAAAGCGCATGGGAACTATGGCACATTCGGGCCGTGCAAAACACTAATGAGAATGATAAAACTAATGCTGACAATCGGCAATGGTTGTGAGTGATAGAGGACACTAAGCTGCAATGTAGATGAGAACGCAATAGAAATTTAGCGTAGTTACACAGACATGAAGCAGAGGACTAAGAATGGTAATGCTACTGATGCCACAATGTTCTATAAAGAATATGGCGAGAGGACCCGTGTTACAATGCAGTTCCTCCCGTTCTTTCCTGTATCTTAGTTTGCGCATTTAGAGCGTGGGGTCGCGGCCACGTTTCTTCACGCCCACTTCTTTCGGCGCTACTAGCAGCGGGTCGGCTGGGAGTGGGCCGCGGGCTGGGCTTCATTGGAACGACCGCGGCCCGAGTCGCAGTCCGGTCGGAAGACTTCTGGGTCGGGGCCATCGCCATCAACAATGGATACGTTAAAAGATAAAGTGAAGTTCGAATGTTTATCGGCTTCTTCTTCATTATGTTTTAGGCGATGCCTGGCAATCTTGTAGCCGTTCCGGCTTGTTTTCGAACGGCTAAAACTACATCTAGCTATTTATCTATATCTATATATCTATGTCTGTATAATTTTTTTCTGAAGGTTGTTTCGCGGTTTCTGATTGACCGACTCCTATATTTCGTGTTTATGCAGTTCCAGGGGTGAATTAACTCTTCAAAACACCGCTCAAAATATAAAAAAAAGGGCGTTTGTTAGTTTGCGTTAACACTGCCGCGCAGTGTACCTCCTCTTTCTCGACGGCTGCTGTGTCTCGAAGAACGCCGATAAAAGGATCGTAGGAATGCATTAGAACCCGCCGTTCTTTTTGTTCCTCGAGCGATTGCTACAGCCGAACGCGACGCAGTTTACCATGTGCTGCAACGGGCCGCCGACTCAACCATCAGCATCGTGGTTGCCGGTGTTCCGTCGTCATCGTGTGACGCGGCTGACATGAACATAACCTATATTAGACATCCTGACCATCCCCTGAGTCTGATGTAGCCGGCCGCAGAACATGAGAATAACTTCTTCACTTCATTAAATAAGCATTGAACTGAACTCTTCCATTATTAACAATCGGTAACGTTCAACCCCGAAAAAAAAATGAATTTGACGTTTAAACTAATTTTACGAAGGGTGAAAGCTGCGGCCCAAGCGAGCCAATCGGAGCATCTGAGTGAGGCACGTGTTCAACGTATACCCGTCCGAGTGCTCTAATCTGTGGGGAGCCGCGGCGTCGGTCGTACATTTCGTCATTTGCCAAGTCATGCTGAAACGGAGCATTGGCCAGGAGATTGAACGATCGGGGGCGCTTTGTCAGGTTTGTCAAGCTTCAATGGTAAGACAAAATGGCTAGGTGGCGTAAGCTACCCACCGATCCAAAGGGCTCAGCCGTGTATTCATCCATCCATCCATCCATCCATCCATTTCAACACAGCTCGATGTCTACCCAACACAAGATCCGTGTATTGGATTCGTCTCGTCGTCTGCCCGGACCGGGCACGAATGCTCGGTTAGGATTCGGCGACTTTAGCTGAGCGCTGCGTCAGACACACAAACAAATGATTCAGGCTGTCGTTGTCTTCATGGGTGAAGTTCTCAACTCAACCGGCGACGGCTGGAACTCTTCCTCGATAGCGGGGGCGAGGCCCGCCTTTAAAAAACGCTAAACAAGTTTATTTTTTTAATCTTTTTTATTAGATGTGACATCAGCAGGGTATGTCTGGTAAACTCCCAAATCGCTCAATATATGGTACTCAGCCTTGTAGGCATGATTTTCCAACTTCTTGATTTGCGCTTCGGTTTTCCGACACAGTCAAGAGATAAAACATGATTACTCGCAGCTCTCATTCCTATCTTTTGTCATATAGTTCGTCCCAGTGTTTCACTGATTATCTTGTCGCGACAATCGCTTTTTGTTTTGTATATATCCCTCAGCTTATATAACTAAAAAAAAATTTAAGTGGTCACAATCCGGCTCGCACAACATCTGGACAATAGGCTGAACTATATTTTTCAGCTTTCAAATTTAAGACAAAAAAACAAAAAGACAGCACCACTTATCCAGACATTACCAGCCTCGACAAATTACTAAATCTAGAACCAATTATGGAATGCAGAGATTAGTAATGTAGACATAATGAGTCAACGACCAAATCCCACTAGGGCGACAAACAGAAACAAACGACAGCGATAAGCCTCAAACCAGACTTTCGCGATTTGACATGCTCAAACACGAGCATCATGCACGCGAGGGTATCTTTGGCAGGCTCGCTATCACTCGTGCTTACTTCACGAGTACCTAACGACTAAACGCCTGCTAAAGGTACCATCGCGAGCATGATGCATGTGTTTGAGCAACAGTTTGAGCTTGTCGCTGTCGTTTGTTTCTGTTTGTTTCAATTGTTTGTCGCTCTAGTGGGACTCGGGCATGACCGAACTTTCAAATATCTGCATATTCAAAATGTTCGTTTAACTTTTTTTATTAATCCTGTATATTTTTTTAATTTTGATGTTTGTTTTGCTTCGCCGTAGCTTCTGAAATGGGGGCCCAGAGTTTCGTCAAACCGCATTTGTACAGCTTTTTCTTCGGCCTCCTATTCACCGCACGTAATTGTGGTGAAAAATAAAAAAATCCCATTGTAAATCGTATCGTGTTGTTACTCTTCCGTGAGAAACTACACCCCGATAAAATACGTGCACTAACAAGGCTCTGCTAATAGTAGTAGGCACAAAGAAATAAGAAGGAATGAATTAATGCGTTTAATTACTTAGCCTCAGGGTCAGAGGTATTACTGAGGAAAGCGGGTTACATAAGAACAAAATCTCAACAAAACATAGCGTAAAAAAAAAAAACACGACTGTAAGGGTTTTTTTAGATGCAAAAAAAGGTTAACAGCAGTAGAACTCTACTGTTACTAACAACACTCTCGTTCGTTACAACCTACAACTAATAACGAATGGTACAGTCCGTTGCTGGCTTTTATGAACGAACAATTTATATAAGTATTGCGAGTATTTATTTATTTGAATTAACATACTAAATAACTGCATAAATGGATTGTAACACTGCACAGAATCGGCATAGAGTTAAAATCTCCTTGATCCCCAATGACCTCAATGGCGCGTAAAATCTAATCGCGACACTGATTTCTTTTTGTAGTTTATCTATAATTTATTTTTCGCAGTTAACTGATAGCATTAGAAAATGCGACTGTTGAATCTGGTCGTGTTGACACAGTCGCTTGCCTCCATGCGCCCGTAGATGGATTGTGCCATGGTAATCAGTAAAACGATGGTGCTTCCATCGCATGCGCCAGAACTTAAAAACGAAACTGCTGAACAGCCCTGCGCACCTGTTACCCTGGTTACGTCAGGCGATACGCCGACGCGGCCCTGATGTCAGTATGTCAAATTTTGAGTTGGCTGAAAAATGGGACGTTTGGACGTTCCATTTATATCGCAGTCAGCTCTGATTGTAAAGGCTGTCCTCGCTAGTACGACACTTATTTCCTGCAACGAACTTGGTTCAGTTTGATAGACGTGCAAACTAGGGACAATTAAGGTGCACTTCCTCATCGTCAAATCAGTTACGGCGATTACAAAATGTCCTTAACATATTGTTTGTTTGTGTAAGGATTGGGTCATCGTTTCCGTCGTTCAGACTTAGTTTATGAAATTATTTCTTTGATATAAAAAGATGTTGCGGTTATTTTTGCCAACATGCATGCTTAATGTTCAGATAGTGTCCGATTTTTAGTATTAGTAATGCCTCATGAATAACAGGACGGAGCGCTTCAAACTAAAGCAGTGCTCGTAGGTTGCCTCTCTTTTCAAGTCTTTCAGTGTGTATTCGTGCTTGTAAAGTACCTTATAATTGTGATTTATTTTGTATTAAAGTCAACTAGCATGGTATATTTCGCGGGCATCGTGTTCCGCAGAGTAAAATAATACTAAAACAAAAAATATGAAAAACGAAGGAACTCGTAAGGAGCGTGCTGGTGAAAGATTTTAAGCAGAAAACAAGCAAGAAAACTAAAGCACGGACGAGTCCGCCTTTTTTTCTTTTCTTTTTGTATTGTTAATGGTATCTGTCTACAATAAAGCCATACACGTGATAGTTGTGTCGGTGTTGAGTGCTACAGAGCCTAGAATCCAGCCCGACCTAGCGGAAATTGACCCGTCTGAACCTCGTAAAGGAAGGCAACTCATTCAAAGTTCGTACGAGGAAACCATCGGGGGCAATCGCTCTCTAAACAGAACAGAAGACACAAAAAAAAAGAAGCAAATTACAAAAAAAAAAGTATAAAACGGGCGCGCACAAACCTACGCACACGGGCGTAATGCAAATGCGAGTCACGGAAACTACTCGTCGCGCCATCTATGGAGCAACGTGTCAAGCTGCCAAGGGCACCCGTTCCTCAATTTCCGCCACCGTAAAAACATAAAAGCTGCAACAACCAAGGGATCGAATCATCCGACACACCATAAACACTCCCGAACTAGTAAAACATCCGTTCACCCACCACCGACAACAAACAAACGAACACGTGGAATGCACCCGTCCTAGCCAAGTTACAGGTGACGGGTTAAACTTTTTTCTTTCTTTTCTTTCTTAGTTCAAGTTTGCTTCCTCGGGAGGTCGCAGGTACAGATGGCGTTACGAAGGAGGTTTAGGGGGACCCAAGCGAGCCAGATTTCTCGATCAGTCGAGTACGAGGCGTCAAAAGCCCCGAACCCGGACGTACGATGGAGACCAGCGACTCCTCAAGCAAGCGGGAGTGTTACGCAACGGGTGTCCCAATTCGCGAGCGAGTCGAAGCAGACGGTACGTCTGCGAAGCCGCCGAGCGCCCGTATGTTTATGTCTCGGCGTCGGAAGAGTCAGCGCGCCGAGGTTCGAAACCGTCGGCGCACGATCCCGTGCCATCTCGAAATCGATGGTGACGCCGGCCGGAGCGGGGAACCGCCGAACAATGCAGCCCGGAGGATGCAGCGACGAAGCGCTCACGGCAGCAGCAACCATGCCCTCTTGTAATGGGTCGACACGTGACATTAATGAGCACTAGCCTGGAAACAAAACTGGTCTCTTCGGCGACTGGCACCGATCGGGATGCGGCGGCCGCATGCCGCTAAGCCCAGAAATAAGAAGCAGCAAAAAACATTTAACGAGAAAGAAGCTTAACCTTGACGCTGTCGCGCACGCGAGCGCGTGTATCCAGCATACATAAATTACTTGCCTGTTTGGAAGACGTAAAATCCGAGCAGAATCACGCTGACGGTCCAAAAGACGTCGCTGGCGCGACGCCGGCGTAGTTTAACCATCGCTCGACTCTCTCCGTCGGACAGCCCAAATCCGAAATCCAGCGCACAAGTCGAAAAAATACACGCACAAACACGCACACGCGCACGCAACTCACTCACTCACACACGCTCGGACGAACACACACTTGCAGAAGCAAATCCGCCGCGGGGGACAGTTGGAAGCGCAGGAACTTCAGAGAAGCGACGGCGGCACTGGGAGACGACGACGACACCACCACATCACCGACGCGAGCAGCGCGTCGCCGCGGCGAGTGGTCGGCATCGACCAGAGGGGCACATCGCTGTTTTCACCGGGCGCTCGAACGCGCCGCACGCCACAACAGTGTCGGAATGCCGGTCGCTGGAAGGCAGCTTCCGTGCGGGCTGTGCCGTTGCACCGGGGGTTCCCGAAGGCGGCTTCTCGCAGAACCGACGTCCAAGAGGTCGGTCGGTCGGCCGTGCTGCGCGCCGAATCTGCGAGCTCGTTCCTGCCTGCCGCGCCGCAGGGTCCTCTTTCAGCGCCGCCGCTGCCGTCGCCGTCGCCGCTCTTCGAAGGAGCGTGGAAGCGGACATATCGCGGATCGCCGCGCCGCTGCGCGGCGTCGAACCGAACCCGGCCGAAAATGCTCAGGGAAGGAGGAAAGGAAACGAAATTGGCAAAAAGAAAGAAAACCGTCGAAGTCGCCGCCGCTGCTGGCTGCCGGACTTGTCGATGCATCGCGTTCGACGTCTCTTGATTTCCGCAAGGGTTCGTGGTGGTGGTGCCGCAACCGTCCGCTGCGCTACACAGCGCGCTCGAAACTTTCTTTTTTTTTTTTGAAGTGCACATTTGACATGGAATTGCTGTTTATTTTGTTGCAATATCATTGGTACCTACCTATCCGTGTCTGTTCTGGTCACAGGCGCGACTTCGACATCTCACGAGTCCATCGACGAGACAAACAAAAGGACGGTGTAGCGCCAAAAAAAAACAATGCGACAGCATCAAATACACACAAACAAAAAACGGAGACTTTTAGCAGATCACGTGACATAATTTCCATCCTACCGGTCACAATAAAGCTTGATGTGTATTCGTAAATTTCGTTGTGTATTTCGTAAACATAAACAACCAAATGTGACACCCTGCATTTTTTTTTTTATTTAGCGAAAAGTTTGACAAGAATGCAAGACAAAGTTCAGCAGGAAGCGCTACTGCTTTGGCAGTTTGAATGCAACCATACGTAGTCCGGGCACTGGGCGTTCGGAGGGGCCTTCCTTGTAGGACATGGGTAGGTGTGATTTTCCGGTTTTAACGGAAAAACACCTGATAAACATCCATCGGTGACGAAAGTACAAAACCGGTTAAAACCGAAAAACACCGGTGGTTGAATAGTTTTCGCCCTGAGTACAAAACCGAAAAACACCGGTCGTTTCATGTTTCCGACCTAGCGAAACCCTTTCCCGTAAAGGTTCGTCAAACGTGTTATCTAGTGGATCCTGCATTCTTCCAGTGTCTATACATGGCTTGCACGTGGCGTCAGTCCGCCCTCCTTTCCTGGGGGGTCAACCGAAGCGTCTAGTTAACACAGTGGAAGCTGAGCTCATACACACGCTTTCCCCCATTGTGCCTCCCAGCCCCTGCTGTGGAAAAATTACAGCCGTGAGTGGGGTGCGCTCTGCCACGTGCCCTCATTCGTCGGCGTGGCTCGGAACCGCGATGTGATGTAAGTGCAAGCCATGTATTTAGAGGTTGCTGTGGTTCCTGGAAGACCCTGCCAACATCCATGTCGTACAGGAGCTACTGACCTTTGAGAACTGACATGCGTTCATTGTTATCTGTTTGGTCCTTCATGGGCTTTTGGGGAAACAGAAAAGGGTTTTGTTGGCGTGGTTTTTTTTCGCACTTTATATGAAAGGACCGTTCTGTGGAAGAGAACGCAAATGTATGCAGACGTTGGAGAAGTGTCCGTCAAACTCGCGTCTGCGAATTTTCTCAACGCAAGACTTACTTCTCTCGTTGAACACTTCAAGTTTCGTCATCACGTGGAGTAGAAGGCCACCAGGATGTGGACGCAAGCGGAATGCCTGGATGACTACGCTACAGATCTTGTAGTACGGCAATCTGTCGTTCTGGCTCCGCGTGATAATTGTTAATCCGTGCAGTCAGAGTGGAGCTGCCAGAGGGATTTCTGCCTTATGAAAGTATCTATAGGTTAAGTCCTCCGAGACGAGCGCAAGCTGAGTGACCCTAGAATCAGAGTGTCTTTGTTACCGCCAGTGTGCTGTGACTTAGCACCGTTGGATCCAGTGTTCTTTTGGAAACTTCATTTACCTGACTGGACGCCACTGTCCCAAGCCTCGCTGGACATATTGGGATTTCCGTGTGGCCAGCGCAAATGTGGAGAGTGCGTGTTCAAAATTGCGGGTTGTGAACCGCAAGGAACGTGGTGCCATGACGGATGCAAGCCTCTCGAGGTATGCTTGCATCTACTATAATAACCAAGTGTGAGAAATAGATGCTTCCTCGAGACGAAGTGTATGAAATATGTGAATAAAATTGGAACTCTCTGTCTGTGATCAATCGCATTTTTTCCACCGATAGTCACCGATTTTAGCCTCGTCGTGAGACGTTCTACCGAAACATACCGATCGGGCGGCACAAGTAGTGAAGACAACTCAAACTGGTGTCCGAATGACGACTCTAGAATATTCTCTAAACACTTGGACCTATCAAGGCTCCCGATGGTCTCAAAAAACCGCATAAAAGAACCAGGGGGAGGGACGCAGGTGCACCCAGGGACTGCTGAAATCGGGGTCGCCGCCGCTCGCAACGGCCCGACGGGCAGATTGGCCGCCCCAGTAACAGAGACGCCTCCGCTTGTGGCGCTGAATGCAGCACTCTCGTGCGCGCCGCCTGGGCTACATTCGACCGGCCCCTATGCTTGTAGGACATGGCCCATGGGGGATACAAAAACTGCCAGCAGACTTGTGCCAAGCATACCTACGTGCATCTATGCTTCTATACACTAACACAGTGTTTACAGACAAGCCCGCTTTGTCCACACCAGTTTCGGCACTGCGCAGAAACCGAATTCGGTTGGAGCAAAGCGTTTGCGCATGCGTAGTACCGACAGCAGCGCCACCGCAGTGGTGCGATGTCAATGAGTTGAGTTGGTCTACTCTATAGGGCATGTATGCTACATACGTACACATCGCGACACTGTTAGCACGAACACGACATCGGCGCATTTTCATTTTACTTCAATAGTATTAGGGAGCACGAAGTTTCATCGTTACATTATAGAACTAAATGAGCTCTCTCCGTAGCAATAATAACTTGGATGACATCCCTTGGTTTCAAAAAGAAAAACTGGAAAAACCGGGGGATTGCTTGTTCGCGCTAACAGTGTCGCGCTCTGTACATGTATGTATACGTGCACGTATGCTTTTATATGTGCTCGGGAACTTTGACCGACTATTTTTCTCCACATATGTGAGCTTTTCTTTGTTTCGTACATGATTTGCAAGGACTTTGGTGTCGTTTTTCTTCCTCCCTGCTAGAACCACGTGTGGTTTCCAGTATTTCATAAATAATAATAAATAAATATGGATGTATACAACAAACATGTTTCTAAGATATTTGAGGTGTGTCCGCCGATACTTCGGTCATCGTGTCTGCTGCAGCTAAAACCATGTTGTTGTTGTTGTTTATTTATTTATTTATTTGTTATTTATTATTTTTGATGTATGGGCAGTGTGCGACTACGGCTTTACGTTCCTGCTCGGGCCGGCGTGACTACGATAACCGAATGTGCACGACAAGCTCGATGGTATGTGTAACAAGCACGGCGGAAGCTTCAAGCCATCGTGTTCCTAAAACCAACACCGTCGGAGTTGACAGTCTGACTTTATTCTTATACCCGTCCATAAAATCGAACTAATGCGACCAAGGAACTCCGTTCCTACGATACATCATGGTGCCCGTATAACCAATCGTAATTGCTCCCGTCAAAAAAAAATCCAATCCTTTTTTTTTTTGTACGCACACATCTAGGCGACGGTGACGTAGCCAGGGGGCAGTGGCGTAACTAAGTAACTAGGAGGGGGGAGGGGGGCAGACCGATCCGGGTGCAGCGTCTCGGGAGGGCGCAGCTGGGTAGTGAAAGGGGTGCTTCTGACCCTAGTGACGCCAGTGCCGGGGGGGGGGGGAGGTTTAAAGAGACGCTGACAGGGTATTAATGCTCGGCAAGGTTTTTATTTGTACATGACAGTAAGAGAGCCCAACTACCCATAATGCATTTTGCAGCTCGAAATTCGTTTTCTTTCCGCCCGAAAACCGCCGATCAAGAACTGGCCGGTTTGCAGTTGAGCTCACTCTCTTCTCCGTGGTCACGTGCCGTTTTCTATGGTTTGAGACACAACCACCACAGATAATCAGAGTCGTGGGTCATCCTAGGCACATACTCAATACTACAAAGGGACAAAAATATGATACCCATTTTTTGTGACTTCTAAAAAACTCCAAATACGTAAACTACATTTCTTCTTCCTCCCCAGTCCAGTTTCGGTACTCGGTTTCGAGCGGTTGCAGCAGTTGTTTTTTTCTTTACATTATTAACAACATACTTGAGATTGTAGCAAAATATTGATTGGCTAGTTCTTCTGACACCATAATGAATCGCCTGGCAAAAAAAAAAAAGATTGATAGTGTTTTTTGTGTGTTAGTGTTCCTTTAAACAGTGAACTTATTTATTATTCGTTCAGCTTTACTTTCAGCAGTTAGTGTCAGGGCCCTCTATCCGCCGGTCAAACAACCACTGAGATGAAAAGGTCTACAATAAAGGCATGCATTTGAAACCCCCCCCCCCCCCCCTCCCCCTTCTCCCCTGCACCCCAAGTCATGGACGTCCCAGCCACCTCAGCCCCCTCAAAAACATTTCATGGCTACGCCACTGCGTGAGCAAACCCTAGTTTTCGGGGAGGGGGAGGGGGGCATAGGTTTTGCGCCCCCTCCCCCTTCCGGAGGAAGTTCTGCCGGTGCTCCTGTGTCCGAATGATGTGTTTTTACGGGATGCGGGGTTTATAAAAGCCAGCAGACAGGAACAAAGCCATCTCGGCGTAGGATTCAAGTGAACTGACACGTGTCCTATTCCTACTTGTACACCACGAAAAGCCTGGGAGCCTTATGTACCGACACATTGAAGGGTGCCTTGGCCAGTGTGACGAGCTGAGGTTTCACAGGGTGTCTCTAAATGCTATAAAGCGTAAATAAAAAAAAAAAGAAGAATTGTATGACTATAAAAAACGAAGTACATCTCCTCCCACCTCTTTCCACTTTAAGTGGAGCCAACGCTGGAGAGGAGGCGACCTCCTCTCCACACGTTCGCTCTGATAATGTGGAAAGAGGTGGGAGGAGCTTCCACTTCGTTCTTGACCTGTCACCGACTATAGTTTATTGACCGGAGCGCACTGAAACGTTTCGGAAACATGCATCTAAGTGGTCATTTATCATCCTCCTTTATCATTAGTGTTGACATTTAAAACAAGAAAATGTGCCTTTATATTCTCTTTTTTTATGCACACAGAAAGGAAAACAGTAAAAACCGTCTTCTTGGTCCGTTACTAGAGATGGTTTGCTAAACGCTGGCTTTAATAAACATTCTGCCAAAAAGAGAAAAACTGTTCTTTGTTGTTGTGTTATTTTTGAGTAGAAGCAGAGTCTACCAGACGGTTGTTCCTTCCTGTGCATAAGAGAAACCAGGATATTGTATGCTTAGATTTTTTTCTTCGAAGACCTACAATCACGAAATTTATGTACGATAAATGCAATACCTTAAAACAGATTTGTGAAAAGTTACATTGCAGTCGGTTCATCGGCTTATTCATACGAATGTGTTTACGTCCGCGGTCACAATATTAGTTACCAGTTGCACAAAAGAGAAAAAATTGTCAGTGCATATTTAACATCAACTCCGAAGCCAGATTCTTCTAAAGAGGGATCCAAGGAAGCGAAGTACAGGGTGTTATCAGTCGAGACACTCGAGTCGCTCTGAAGTAAGCCGTAAAATTGACGTCGGCGTGTAACCAGCTCAAACATGCAACAAACGTATTGTTTAGTGGTAGAATTGGCCTTGTGAAATTTAAGCGCGTAGCTTCGTTCCCGTGAAAAACAAAAACACCCTTGACATTTTCAACGGTGGGATCTCAAAACCCAGGCGACCGCGTCGGTTCGAGAGTGGTGCTCGTTGCGCCATCTCCCGCTACACGCGGCAGGCACTCGGTCGACAGCAGATGACGCCACCGTCCGCTAGCTCGCGTCTATCGATAGATGGCGCAACAAGCGCGAGGTCAGAGTTTCCGGCAACACGGTCGCCTGCTTCGGTGCCCGACGTTGAAAATATAAGGTGTTTTCTCGTTTGGCACGGAAATGGAGTTACCGAGTTCAAAATTCATGAAGCAAGATCCACTGCTATGATATACCATTGATGGGCGTCTGAGCTTGATACCTGCAAAAGCCAATTTTGTCTGGCTTGTTTTGCAGGGAAGTACTTTATTTATAACACCTTATACTTGCCAAGATCATACTTGATAGAGAAGCACTTGACTCATAACACCATATTCATAACACAAAGACTTCTAATTTTTCCTGGGGTGAAATTTTGAAGTCTGTTGATTACGACGATATAATAGAAACTGCTCTAGCCAGGCGGAGAACAGACTGGTTACCAAAACGCAAGAGCCACCTAAAACAATAAAAGAATATATTAGACATTTATTAGACATATAGACTAACCACAAGCATCACCTAGGACAAATCTTCAATCGTGTGAATAAGTTAGCCATTCATTAGAACCTACAGATTACATCCTAATAAGAAACCCTGTTGTGAAATTTGAGATAAATTTCAATCATGCCAGAACATGACTTCTGATCAAATTTTTTGTCTGTTTTTGCATTTGGAAGTATATCTACGAATGAATATAAAATATCTCCGCGATCTAACTTGACAAAACCGAGCGAACGTACATATCTGGTGAATCAACGGAATAAATCTCACTTTAAATAAACGGAAAAAAATCAGATTCGCTTGCTCCTGCAACGTAATTTACCACGTAGGCATGAAATGTGCATGGGAGCTAGGCACTCGCCGGATCAATCAGCAACCTCCCCTTTCATCACCTGACTCCTCTCTCTGGGTGGGTATGAAGGCCTGTCCAAACAGGCTACTACAAACCACACGACTCCTGCAAAAGTCGTCAAAATTAGAACCGTCCGGCAGTCGTCGGTCGAATGTCTGTTTGGACACCGGCCGAGCCAAATTCATGACTTGCCTCCTCGCTCCTCCACTTGTCGTTGACGTCGGTGCTCGTCAGACTTGACGTCACACGCCACCTGCCAATGGTATGCCTGATGCCTGTCTATCTCCGCGGATCACAAAGTCGCCGACCTTGCTACCGCCGTCACCGCGGCAGGAAAGCCAAAGAGGTCCGGCTTCGGATGGATTTGGGAGATTCCTTCGTCGAAAGCGCGCGTTTCGGCCGCCTCGGCTCAGCTTTTTTCGTCAAAATCCACGCTCGTAGCTCGAAAAAATTAATAAAGTGCAGTGCGCAAAGGGAGACTTTTAGTTGTATGTAGAAACACTGAGAACTTAAGAATATAGCATTTATTTTATTAAATTTCAAACCAACCATGTTTGTTTGTCTATACGAGGTACGTTAGGAACAGAGCCGCGGGAATCCGATCCAATCCACAGAACTGCTGGACGATGACACGACCTTGGACACGAGCGCGCTCGCCTGGCTTGCCCCCTCACACTTGAGTCTTCCCTTTCCCCGTTTTCGGGACTCCCAAAGCGGCGGAGGCCGGAGCGATTGACCGACAGCCAAGAGAGCGTGTGAGTGGCTCTCCGGACCCACGTGATGAGCAGAGCAAGGCCGCCGTGGAGGAAGCGAGAGGGGAGATTTAGCGGGGGACGCTTCCCCGGCAAGCTTTGACGGGAGGGAAGTTTCCTCCGACGGCCGGAAGCGGGCAGCGTCGGTGAAAAGTACATCAGCGGAACGAGGAAAAAGTAAAGTCAGTTGTTAGTCAGCGGTAGTGATTGTCCCGTCCTTCTCATCTCGTGCTCTTGTTTTTCTGTGTTCAGCTGACCTGATTGCCGTGAGTTTCTTATTTCGCACAAACCGACCCCTAGTGTTTCCCATCGAAGACGTGGACCCATGGTTGGCAACTTGGCATCATCGGTTCAGCCTTCTGAAAACCGGAACTTGGTACACACATTGCTGTGTTTTTTACCGCCACGGCCAGTGGCTTGCTTAGGCTGGTACCACTAAGCAGACTTCCGTGCAAGAGCTCGACATCTGCTGGGATTTCTTGGTGACCATCGTAGTGCAGGCGATAACACTTCATCACGAAGTGCTTTGGGGAGCTATTGTTAATGGGAACCCTTTAACCAAAACCACCACAGGCACAGCTGCCGGCCCTTTTCAATTGCCAGTAAGGCTGAAGGGAGCAAGGACCGACGGTTTTTTCGGCCAGCCCTTACGAAACAGCTAGGCCAGCGTTTTACACACTTCGTCTGTAGTTGGACCTGTTTTTACATCGCGGCCAACAAATCGTCTCCTGTTAGCAAGACCCATTAAGCGCGTCCCTGGAAAGAACTTCAACGCTTCTTGAACCGTGAGACGTTCCCTTTCCATTGGCATTTGCTTGAGATGTGCCCGCGGACAAAACATAGGCGGCTGCAATGCGGCCAGTTCGGTACAAACAACAACATTGTAACCTATACCGCATTAGCCTCTTTTCTAAATCTCTGAACTCGAGAGCGAGCAACGCATCTATACGACTTTGTCCCAGCAACGTAACTAGAGGCTTATGGTCGGCTCTCGAAAGCCGTGTCTAAGCCTCTAGCTGTCTGTCAAATCTTTCGGCTGCCCATGGTAGTGCCAACGCCTCTTCTCAACCGGCGCATAAGGCGCACCTCGGCTTTGGCCAAAGACCGCGTAGCAAAAGCTATAGGCCAGTCGCGAACCCTTGCTGTTCTTGTAAGAGAGTTCGGCTCCGAGTCCAAATGACGACGTGTCTGCCGAAAGGATTGTCGGATAGGCTGGGCTTGCATACTTTGCTTAGACTTGGACGAACCTATCATGCTTTGAAATCGTTCCACGCACTTTCCTGAGCAAAACCCCAAGCCAATTCCGTGTTGCTGTTGTTGTTTTCTTTTTTAGCAATCTTCGCAACAGTGCAGTTTTCTGAGCGAGATCATACAGAAAACGGCCCAAGTGATTGGCCATACCTTAGAATGCTTCTTCGTACTTCCGACACGTTTGTCGTCGAATTTATGTCTTTGACTCGCTCGCAGCTTCTTTCTGCCAGCGCCTCATGCCGCTCTGCCCTCAGAAGATTGACCGAGAAAAACGGCTTTTTGTACATCGAACCAGACTTGGACGTAGTTCAACTACTCTACTCAAACTACTGTAGTTTAACTACTTTTCCGAGTAACTTGGTAACTTTCAATTACAACTTTATTTGGGTAATTAGTAGTTTAATTTAACTACGTTTTTCAGGTAACTTCTACTCAAATTACTAACTACTTTCGAAATCTAGTGCTAATTTTGCTCATCACAAAAGTTTGAGCGCAGAAATAAATAAGACGCCGGCAGATGAAGTGGCATTCCCGAACAAGGGGCCCCTCATTCGTCCACGCCTTATACGGCAGCCTTGCATCACAGGCGTCCTTGGGCCAAGGTGGCGATGAGCAGCCAAAACATAACACCGGCGCGCACGAACGCAGGAACAGATGCTTACAAGCCTTGGTCGGGTATTGACCTAATCCGGTAATCGCACGCAGGCGCCGCGCCTCCAGCTGCAACCGTGAAAGACAGGGACACTCCGAGGGTTGCTGCTGTTTTCATGTTGTCTGCCTTTAGTGAGTTCTGACTCAAGCGGTTTGGGGTTCCACGGGAGGCGCCACTGGAATGACCTCTACAGCTGGGCGCCTGTTCCCATGGTCGCCTCGTCGTCAGCGCACACTCCCTTTGCAAAGCCGGACTCCCTCGCGCACAAACACAGACACGGATAATCCGTTCATGGGAGCACGTTCCCGCTTCCAGCTGCAACTGTACGAGCGACGATGCTTGTTCACGTAACCCTTCGCGTCCTTCCGACCTTCCACGCCAGGGAGACCTCCTCTTTGTTGAAAACGATTTACTTGTCAGGCGTGTCAGGCGCGTCAGGATACCGTAGTCGCCGGTGAGGATTGCGAGTCACCTCTGGGACATCCTTCTGTTGGACCCGGCGTCAGCGGCAAGCCACATGTTTCAGTCACACTCACTCCGTGTTCATCTCCTGCTAAACCAAACATTTTTCTCAGTAGCGTAGCATTAGCTTTGCAACGAGACGCGCAGTCAGTCCGGATGATCTCATCGCCGTGGCGCGAGACTTGATCCCTTGACGGTCAGGTGCACTTGCTCAGCGTACTCTCCGAACGTCGTGGGAATAAAGAGAGGCCATTCATAACAATCTCAACTTGCCGAAGAAAAAGAAAGAAGGAGGAGAGTTTGTTATAAAAGACCCTCTAGCCGAGGCAAAGCTCACATGTTTCGTCATGGACACCGACGACGTTGACTCGCTTACCCAACCCTGCACAGCCTGTTTCTGAAATTCAACGCTCCCGTTCTATCCAGCGCGTCGGTGGAACGTCTTTTTAGCTTGGCTAGGGACGTCTTTAGGAGGAAGAGGAGAAAACTCTCCGACAAGGACTTTAAAAGTCAATTGCTTCTGCGAGCGAATAAACTATTTTTGTGAAAACGCAAGACAAAAATGATTGCATTTATTTTAAGCTCGCAAGGTTTTTTACAGATCAAAACTGCTGTTAATTTGGTACCACAAAAATATAAAAAGTAACTTCGAAAGTAACTTAAAAGTAACTCGCTACTTTTTCGCAGTAGTTAGTAGTTTACTCAATTACTATTACAAATGCGTAATTTCTACTCTACTCCAATTACTTTTGGCGTCAATACTCAGTAACTTAACTACTTTTTTGAGTAATTTGTACATGTCTGGATCTAATCAACTCGTCGGTTGGTCGACCATTGGTCGACTATGCCGATACGTATACTAGTGCAACCTGTCGAAGGGCGATATTTTTAATAGACCGTGAGTCGGTACGAGGTTAAGGTATTTTTATAATTGTTTCTCGCTAGTCTCGGCCCTAAAGTTTTATTTGTTTCTTGAGAAGGGAGAATGTTTTAAAACTCACAGAAGGGCGAAGACAGAGCGAGACATCGAGTCAAGCGGCAAAATGTCATTTGCGTTCTTTTTCGTTACCTCTTTTGGTGATCTCGTGTGTTCGGCTTTCTGACTATTCGTACAGTCTAGTTGTTCTTTGAACGTCCGTGAAGAGAAGGTGTTTTCAGCCGTTTTATTTAAATAAAAGGGGGGGGGGAGGGGTAAGCACCGCACACTCACAAAAACAATTTTTAGCTCGGTAAATATTCGCCTCGATATTCGACGGGCACGTGTGATGGGGTGAAAATCAGAACCCCGCATTGTTTTAAACTTAAGCCTGGTTCAGACAGTTGCGTTTGACTGCGTTTGACTGCGCTGCGGCTGCGGCACACCATGGGACATCCCTGCTGCTTATATCGCGTGCCAAGATGACTCCTTGAATTGGATTCCACGCTTCATACGAAGCACAGATGTGCCGGTGACTCGCTTTCGGTTCCCGATGCAGCGCAGTCAAAATAGTGTCTGAACCGGCCTTAACTTGAAGCAAAACAAATGCTATGGACGAGAGGCCGAAGCCGTGGGACCGCCAATGGAGCGCGTACGCTCGCGCAGTGGAATCAACTGCCAAGAGCTCGTGCTCTGTAGCCTTGCCCGTGCTCTGTACCGTTATACTTCGTCTCACCTTAGCATGGACTATTGTTAGCCGCGCGTACTAAAAGCGCGAGCTGTAGTTGCTTTGGATGAAGCCTCCGACGGCTTCACGACGCTGCTCGTGCAGCAAGTTACTCCAGTCAAGGCAGTCGAGACTCGGAGAGCTATGCCACTCGCGCTTGCACAGCCTTCGCAGTTAGTTCGTGCTAAGGTGAAACGAAGTATCGTGCGGATGCTTTGTCTCCACCCACATTGTGGACACGAGTGAGTCCCCACGTGACTCATAGAGAACCATCCATAAACCAAAGCACGCTTCCACAGAATTCCGTCTGGGTCTCGAGGCGAACACAAATGTTCAGACTAGGGTGCCTTCACGCACGCTTCGCTTCGCGAGTATTGTACGCTTCGCGTACAATACTCGCGAACAGTTTTCTGTGGCTATGAAGTCACGGGCGCTCGCGTTTTTTGAGCGCCGATCAAGGCTGTGCACGCGCACTCTTCGCAAACGTTCGCAACGTGCCGACACGCCTCACGCGACGCACGCGCACAACCACCATCCTACGCACGCGCCGGTGTTGACGGGATCCGGACGTTTTCGGTGTAGGACATTTCGGTGCGGTCTTTTCGACGCACGGACTTTTCGGAGCATTGACTTCTTGGTGTGGGACATTTCAATGTAAAGACGTTTCGGTGTGAGTTTCGATTTGTTTTCCCAACTTTTCAAGAAGCGCGACGTAAAATAGCATTGACACCAACGGGCTGCATTTGGGGAACGAGACGAGATTTCGAAATTTGTCGGCTAGCAATGCAGGCAACACGTATCGAGTCTCATGCATAGTCATATGCTTGCCGTGTATTATTCCATCGCTCTACAGGGTACTGTGATTTTTCCCAGATAAATCATGGCTAAAAAACACAGTCACGTTTCCCTTCTCGCGCCATCCAGGCGTAGATCTACGTAAATACCAAATATAACAAAAAACGCGCCCTAAGTTTTTTTTTTTTTTTCAAATGTGGGTTGCTTTTGTTGTTTGCAGGAGTCTTGAGAGAGTTGCGGTATTTTGTAATAAAGACCAATTAATAAAATCTTACAACAAATTACCTCGTTATTTAGATGTTTTGTTAATTGCCGAATTACCTGTTCGCAACGTGATACGGTTCGCATGCTTTTTTGTTTTTTTCTAACCAGTAAAGAAGTTTGTGAAACATGACTAAATACCCCGATAACGCGCCCGGCCCATATAAACGGAACCTTAATTGTAACAAGCTTTCTTAAAAAAAAAATAAGTACGCAAGAAGAAAGTTCAACGCTTGATTTCTTCTGTAAGCGAAAGCCCTTATGGGCGTTTTCAGATAAGATCGAACAACCATGTCCAATGACCATTTTTAATTGTGATGAAAAAAATATACTTTGGTGGTTCCATGCCCAGAAGAATAAAACAGGCTTGTTTTGGAAACAAACAAAAAATTGTCTTCGCGAAAAAAAACAATTGCAAGCACCTTCTCAGTCACGTGCGCGGTTTGCGTATCGCGCGATTTTGGTATTTCGGTCGGCTTTCCCCAAAAAAACTGTTCTGGCTACGGCTCCAGAAATTTTTGCTGACAAATTAGGCATCGGAAGGATTGACAAAAAGTATTAGTCACCGAGTATTGGGGTCATTAGTTTGAGAAACAAAAACGCAAATACGGCACATTGCGCAGTAACACTCTGGATGAAAGTTTTTTTTTCTTCGTATCTATAAAAGCTAAGGTCTTCAAACTGTGCCGGTGTGTTTTTTTTGCGTGTAGTTCATCTGTGCATGAAATATTGTTGCCCTGGTTAGCGGTATAAATTTACAAGAATTGCTCACACAGGGACATTTAACTAAAATGCATTACTTTGAAAATCATTAAAAGAAGACCATCTTTAATCTTCTTTAATCTCTCCAAAATTAATGTTTATAATATGTACAAACAGAATCTGCAAAAACATAATGCAATATTTTCGTGGCTTTGAAGTTATAAAGCGAGAAAAATGGCCAAATTCACGCAAAAGCAGTTGCCATAAATGGGGCGTGCACATCACAACTAAATACCCTAACGCCTATGTTACTCTTTTTGGCGATTTCAATTACCCGAACATTGACTGGTCTGCCCTTTCTTCTAGTTGCGCATTTTCTCAAGAATTTTACAGACTTTTGTTTAGATTTCAACTTTTCAAATGTTATCTACTCAGCCTACTAGGATTACTAATCACTGCAGCAATATACTGGACTTATGCTTAAGCCAAAACCCTCACTCTTCAGTGACATCACGTACTTACCAGGCATTAGTGACCATCTCGTCATCGATTTAACTCTCTCTCTCTCTCTGCTCCTCGTAGATCACATTACTGCAAATTCATTCGCAATTACGCGAGAGCTGATTACGCATCTATCAACTCGAACCTCGAAGATTTTTATCATACCTTTTCAGTTAACTTCTGGGAAAGAACGGTTAATGAAAACTGGACTCTCTTCAAATATAAAGTGATCTACCTAATCGAACGTTTTATTCCACTGACCCGTATAATATCTGATAACACTAACCCTTGGTACAATAAAACAATTCATAGTCAATCCAATAGGAAAAGAAGACTCTATACGCGGACTAAGGCTGTCAAAACAACGGCTTCTTGGGACGCCTATCACGAATGCGCTGAGGCTTATAAATCCGCCATAAATCAAGCCAAAACCAAATTTTATAGTTATCGACCTCCCCAACATACTAACCACTAAACCAAAGAAGTTTTGGAAAATAATCAATCCGGCACTATCACTTCCTTTGCAATTTGTAGACGACGACGGACTTCCGCTTTCAGATAAGCACGGCGCTCTTGCTGTTAACAATTTCTTCTGCTCCATCTTTACTAACGAGGACCTGCTAAATATTCCTCGACTCGTGCCAATCTATTCACCCTCTTATGAATCCTACCTTAATTGACCGCGCTGGAGTACTTAAGGCTATAGATCAACTGAAGGTGTTCTCCAGCTACGGAGGTGACCAAATTAACTCTAAAGTATTAATAAACACTAAACACATTTCTTCCACTTTCCTCTGCGACATATTCTCTCAATCTCTTAAACTCTCTGAAGTTCCATCCGACTGGAAGATTGCTAACGTCATACCCGTTCATAAAACTAAAGTAGCGCATACCATTGTCTGAAATAGGGAAGAGAAATTTCTCTCACCGGTGCCCTTTCCCTCTCAAAAGTTCTCTTTCCCCTCGCTTCAATTGGATCTGGCGCGACACGTGACCATTGTCTTCCCATGATCCCGCGCGATTCGGTCGTCTGCTCGAAACCAACGCCATCACTGGGCCAGTGCGTATAGCGGCGGCTCCGTTCGCGGCCCGGCCGTAGTTTTTTTTTATATTTTACCACAACCTCGGCGGCAACGCGATGCCATCATGCTGCGCTGTAGATTGCACAAACAGCATTGCGGAAGAAAATAAGCATTTTTGCCGCCCCGACGGGAAAGAAAATCTTCAACGGCGAAGACAATGGCTCCACCGGATCGGTCGGAAAAGTTTCGAGTGCCTCCGAGGAGACTGCGAGGTACGTCATTGTCAAACTCTGAATCGTATTACCTGTCTCTTTTGGGCTCGCTGACCTATTACGATCATGAGACGAGACAAACATGGAAGTATATTACCGGCACGAAGGACTTAAACACGTCTTTTCGCGCGTATTGGATCTTAGAGACTGACTCGCTCACTCTTAGCTCGCTTGCACTGAGTCGGCCGAGTTGAGAACGATGCGTGAGAGACTAGGGTGCCACTAAAATAAGAAAAGGGTTGTAGTGTTAGCCCGTGCATCTTGCGTCAGTGAAAGGAGAGTCACCAACAATCGAGCACCTCGCAATTTTGTTTGTGCAACATATTTCCGCGATCGGTATTTCACAAATGGCGACTAAAGACATGCGATGCTGCATTTATTTTTCAGGATCACTTCACGTACGATCAGTTTGTGCCAGTGATCTTGGCAAAGACGCCTCAAGGAACTCAAGCCATATGCAGATCCTTCCATTTTTTCACACCGACCTCTTCCGGATGTGCAATATTTTGCCTTGTAGCAATAAATATTTTCATGTCTTCAACTTTGTATGTGATTTGTCTTCTGTGATTCATAAAACATCTATTATTGACAATAAAAAATTTGCTCTTGTATTCAAAAGGCTTTGCTGAAGGATCCCTCGTTTTGTAACTCACAAAGTAAGGTACGCTCGCGGGTGTGCGGCAAAGCTTATGCGCTTTGAGAGTGAACTCAAGGGTCTACCTTGCGCGTGAGAACGTCACAACACTAATATATGTCATAAATGAGAAACGCGCTGGCAAGGCAACCGAGCACACGCAATTTTTCATTTTAACGGAGGGGATACAAGTGGGTGTATTTGATTATTTGACGGGTACTTTTATGCACGAGGCGCGTAAACAGCAGACGTCGCATATTCCTCCGCGCGCATGAGCAGAGTTGAAGGTAGTATTCGACGCTTATAAAATGTGTATGAAAAATGTATGAAGTAAACCAAGCTGCTGGATTGACAAAACGACCGGTGATGCTAAACATTACCGAAAGTTTTACACGATGCATAGAGGTGTCATTTATTTGCTTGACTCCAGCAATGCCGATTCTTCAAATGCACTTTGTTCAAGATACTAACACGTTTATGTAGAGCGTACGCTAAGGATTGCGAGCCTTGCGGGCGTGTGCCCAATTCATGCTCAAAGCGACGGCACGAGCTCCCCTAGCAACGCAGTCCTTGCCCACGAAACTCTGTTTAGACGCAGGGAGAGGTGCATTCTATCGCGTGCCTGCTCTCAGCTTCTGCTGCAATAAACGGGTAAACGAAATGTATTTTCGCAGTGCATGCCGATGTTCCAAAAACTCAACTGCTTTTTTATTTTTATTTTTTATTAATCGTTTGCGTTTAGCGGAATTGGAGAAAGCTTGTCTTCACGCCCGAGCGATTCCAACTCTGCTCGTGCTATTATATTTGCCGATAGAAACGTCTTCCCGAACTTTATAACTCCAATAAAGGTGCACAAACGCTAGTTTCTTCATGTTAGAAAACAAAACTCTCCTTATATTACAAAAAAAAATCTAGTCCGCCGTATCACCAACTCATGTTTACAAACAAACCGGCGCGCCCTGAGCGCCCCTAGCGGACGCCACCGGCGCCGCGCATGCGCGATAGGGGTGTGGGCAAGAAACTCGCCGTCGCCCATAATCACACCATTGAAATGCGATGTAGTCGGCGTCAGTGTGAGTCCCCCTGCCCTTTTTCGCGTTCGAATTGTTGGTTCTACGTCTTCCTGGCGATGTCTGACTATCTTGAGCGGCGTCAGCGAAATTACCGAGGCTCGTTACACCGCAAAACTTCGCGTGAATAATGTGACATGTGGCGATTCATTCCGCGAGGACGCCGCAGAATGTACGCCAAAGCCTGATTCGCATGATGAGATTTCGCTCGGAATTTTCAGTCGCGACGCCGCTCGGGCTGCAAGAGCGTGAACCGTAGCTGAGATGGTCGACGTCGATACTGAAAATCGCAAGCAGAATCGGACCAACTGAATTAGGCATAACAAGTCGGTGAGGGTCACTGGTTACAATGATCAACATTTCCTTGTATCTACTGTTTTCATCGAGCCTGCTTACCAACCTTCAAATTTAAGTCTTTTGAGGCCTGCACTTACTTCTTATCGCAAGTACCGGGCCAACATTTCGTCTACGGACCGGCGTCGTCTAAGAGAGCAGACGACGAGCAGAAACGTTTGAAAGAGCAGACGACAGTTCGAACAATCAGGCGGCCGTTTGAACTTGAAGACGCACTAAACGTAGTCCGCAGGTGGTCCGCACAACTTGACGGTTTTCTGGCGTTCATGTTGGAACAAAACAAATAAATCTGATGACCACAAGTATCCGTGAATTCAACCCAAAGTGCTTCCCGCCCAAACAATCGTTGTCCGACGGCGTCTGCTTTTCCCTTTTCACGACACATGTCCAGATTCTCGGACGAACCGAGCACGTGAAAACTGACCTTCAAACCTTTCTCGACACTTTTAGTACGGCCCCAGGCGAGGCGTTTGGACGAGAAGGCAGGTTTTTGTCTGGTTCCTTTCAAAACAACGCAGGAATACACGTCTGGCATGGGGACTTCTGCCCACAGCCCCAGACCGGAAGTGCGACCGACGCGCCACCACCGCGCCGTGACGGCCGAGGCACACCGGATTGTGCCCGGCACAGGCGCGCGCCGTCGCGCGCGTTGCGGGTCCAGCTCAGACATGGCGGCGGACATAGGGCGAGGAGGACTGCCGTCGATGGAAAGGAGGAAAACGAGGGAGAGGAGGAATTGCGCTACCTTTCCGTATTGGGGAGGAGGAGCGACCATGACGCCCTAAGCGGTTACCTTTAGGAACTACACGGATGGGACAACAAATACAATGACTCAACGCTCGGCCGACATAACCGGACGCGGCGTCAGCGTTCGGCTGGAGTTCGTGTTTTCTGGTGAGGGGAGGAGGGGCTCTTTTGTTTCCCACTCGGCCTGCATGAACAATGCAGCATGCACGGTCCCAGCTCAGCACAAAAGCCGAAGTGGGTCAAGCTCGCATTCTCTGAGGATAGATCCGGCACTTAACGTCGCTTCGTCGATTGTTAGTATTTTTTACATTAAACTGTGCCCCGCGCTCTATTGTAGAAGATGATGTGGACATGCCCATAAGGCCTCTGGACATGTGCACAGGCGCTTGTATTGAGTTAACACCGAGTATGGGGACAACAAACGGGTCAGAGCGCCCTATTAGCCCCGAGAGCGAACACAAGCGTCGCTGCGGTCGCCGCGCCCTGATTGGGTGAGGTGTACCGTGACGTCAGGAAGAGGACTCCGCTCCGCGATCTCGCATCGGCTCGCTTCCCAGCACCAGTTGTGCGCTGCAGCTTTGCGGCTGGGTCGTGTGTGCCGCAAGCTCTTCGAGGAGCTGGGCCTCCTTTACCCGGTGTACAAGACGTTGAGTTAGGCCGATATAGACGTGCTTCCGTACATTTTATAAGCCTGCTTGTCCCTTTTACCTTTAAAATTGTGTTACAAATCCCGAAATCTATCGGCGGAGGCGATTCCGCCGATGAACCTCCCCGTCCCCACACGAGAGAAGGCAATTTTGCGAGGGGTCGGTGAAGCGGTGGCGCAAGTGTTTCAGACGCAGGAATTCTGTTCCTTGCATGTTCATGATTTAGGACGATATTACATCCCGCTTTCAAGGCATTTGAAGTGGCATTTATATCATGGGCCTTTGGGTGGTCGGCAAATTAGCTCGCGACCCCGACTCTGCGCTGCCACTCTGCATGCGCTGGTTCGCAGATGTTTTAAAGGCCCTGCGTCTGATGATCTTTGAAGTGCTCGTGGAACAGGGTTGTTTTACATAAATGTAGCTTCTTCGTGAATTAATTACATAGTTTATACACCTATGCAGGCATATTTCTTAGAAGATGCATAATTACTGGAAATTAGTTTGTATGGTAGCAGCAAAAACGGCCGAATTGCCCCCAGTTGCCTGTATGATATGTATTGAACTGCCCAAAATATGCACAGCAATAGTACCGTAATTTGGAATCTTTATACTTTTTCCTGACATTTTTTATTCCAGCCTTGGGTATTCGGAAAATACACCGTTTAGTTTGAATTATCATTTATTTCCAATTAAAAGAGACACTGCTGCAGGTCCCCAAAAGCTTCCTCAGCCTCCAAACTCCCTACAGCTGGACTCTCTGACAACAGAGGAAAACAGGAGTAAAAGCAAGCATTCGAACGTCTGTCCAGTGGTAGATGCAGCACTAGTAGCAGAAAATGTGGAACCTGTGAAGGGTGACAGTCTGCGTACGAAAAACTTCTGGTATTTTAGCTTCAGGACGATTCGATTTAAGTAAAATCTCAATTTTAGGGCTTAAGGGACTAATAACGAGCTAGACACCTTCGCTTACGTTTGTTATACATTACTTGAGGGTTGATATAAACAAGTCCACAGATACCACCCGTGTAGTCCATTGAAATACTATCCGAATCCAGCAAAGGTCAAATGCGAGCAATGTATATAAATAAATGTTCCTTGTTTTTTTACTTTGCCCCTGCACTTGGGCTGTCTCACTTGTGATTCTCTCCCCATGGCCCAGACTGTATTTAGCATGTTGCTCGAGCAGCATGCAGCTTTTCTGCTTCGGCGATCTTGTTTAAAAACAGCGATACAAAAAAAAATAGTATACATAACCTGCCAATTCATTAAGACCATCAGCAGCATTTATTGTGTGAGATGTAAATCTATAGTGATGCTCCTGCAATTGTGGCCATATTTCTTTATTTTCATAGACCAGCTGTGATTTATGCGTTGCCTGCCCTGTCAACCATGCTTAAAATGTTGGTTGAAGTTTCGCCTGCAGCTACAGGCCATACCTCAATAAAGCCACATATAAAAATTTACACTTCCTACGAAAAAAACGCCAAAAAAAATTAAATAGAAACGAGCGCGCCGACAGCTAGCGTCGTCACAGCCTCCACAGTGCGAGCGGGGCGAGTCGGGGAAAAATTCTCTCCTCGCCGTGACGTCACCCCGGTTCGCCGTAAGATGGGCGCCACGCGAACTTCTCGGGGCTAATAGTTCGATCTCCTGTCCAATACAGGGGCCTTACATAAAACAGGCGAGCGCCAACAAATCAGCAACTATCGTCCCATCTCGCTCACCAGCGTTTCATGCAAACTCTTGGGGCATATTCTCTATTCTAACATAATAAACTTTCTTGACTCTCATAACCTCCTTTTCAAGCACCAGCACGGATTTCGCAAGTCATACTCTTGCGAAACTCAGCTAACAGCATTTCTAACTGACGTTTACTCAAATTTCGATTCCAATGTTCAAACTGACGCCATCTTCATTGACTTCTCCAAAGCATTCGACAAGGTCCCCCATCAACGTCTTTTAATGAAACTAAGAGATATTAATCTTCATCCCTCTGTAGTCAACTGGATTTCTGAATTCCTCACTAATCGCACTCAGTACACTTCTGTTAACAATGTAAAATCTACCACAAGCACAGTAACGTCTGGCGTCCCTCAAGGAACCGTTCTTGGCCCCCTTCTTTTTTAATCTACATTAATGACCTCCACCATGGCATCACTTCTGAAGTACGTTTGTTCGCCGATGACTGTGTCATCTATAGACCGATTCATTCACGTCACGATCAACTAATCTTGCAGAACGATCTCCAACTTATAATTCAGTGGTGTCAGAAATGGCAAATGGCTTTAAACTATAATAAATGTAAATCGCTATCCTTTTCCCGCAGTCCACATGTTCTATCCTCCTCTTACCACCTCTCTAGCATCCCAGTAACTGCTTGTTCATCGTATAAATATCTAGGAATTCATCTGACATCTGACCTGTCATGGATCACTCACATAACATCTGTCATTGCCGATGCTAACCGCACTCTCGGATTTCTTCGCCGTAACCTCAGACAAGCTACATCCCCAGTAAAACAACTAGCTTATACTACCTTGGTCAGAACTAAACTTGAATTCGCTTCTTTCATATGGTCACCGTGGCAGTCATACCTAACTAACAACCTGGAATCCGTTCAAAGCAGAGCCCTCCGTTTTATTTATTCCGACTATTCCCCTTACGCAAGCATATCAGGATTTCGCCAATCAGCTAACCTTGACACTCTTTCTCACCGCCGCAGGGTGTCTCGTCTTTCTCTTCTTCATCGGATCTTTTATTACAACAGTCATCTCAGACAGAGTTTGCTATCGCCTCCTTACCGCATTTTCCCTCGTCTCGACCATTCTTGTAAACTCCGTCCAATTTCATCGTCAACCGTCACTCACCAAATGTCTACTTTACCATTGGCCATTGACGACTGGAACTCACTGCCTGACGTAATTGTTTCCTTATCTGACACTAAGAAATTTTCTGCAGCCATTAGCTTATTTTTTTCTAACCTATAACTAGATTGCCGCGTGTTTTTGTTGATGAATAGTTGTGTTATTTGTTTGTTTTTGAAGTGTTCACTCCCTTGTATAATGCCCCCTGGGCCCTCAAGGAATAATAAATGATGATGATGATGAGTGATGATGATGATGATGATACTCCTGCACAATTCCATCATTATTCAGAAGCGTAAAAATACTGCGGGGTAGTCAGGAAAGTACAAACTGACATCACAGAGGTGGACGGCAGGTTTGAAAGGAAAATTCCTAATACATTTTTTGTAAAACCGACCCAAAAATGCCGGAGCGATCAAGAGGCGCCACCCTGTAGCATACTTCGCGGTGCCCGTTTCAACAGCCGGCGTGTAACATCTCCGTCTACGCGACGTGGAGAAGCAACCGGAGCGGCTTTGAAAACAGATCAGCGTAGGGAGCCTTCATGAAGGCACTCTAAATCAGCGTACAGCCTTGGCGGTAACATGATATAGGAGGTAGGGCGCGGCAGAACCTGAACCTGCGCCGCCTGTGAGCGCCAATAGATCCGCCGACGTGGAGGGCCGCACAACGCGTAGAAAATGGAGATACTTTAGAAAAAATAGGATTGAATGAGATTGTCTGTAACTTAATTTATATGACAACTGTTTGGAGAATCGTGAAATCCAATTTGGGTATGCTTATGTCACCTACGTCGGTGATGGTGCAGCAAGCCACTTTAAGAACCAATACCACCTACACGAGCTGCAGAGCAACAAGTACATGTCAGCGAAGTGGATTTTTCCGCAACTGGACATGGCAAGAGTTCCTGCGATGGAATCGGGGTTGTTTCAAGCACCAGGAAATGCTGTACAACCTCCGACGGCCCACCACGTCGGTGATCAAGTCGGCGTCAGGGATGGTTGCCCCACTGAACAATAAACTGCCGAACGGGAAACTAATCCACCTTTCAAAAGCTGACGACAAAGCGTTCAGGGACGTGAAAGCAAAGGACTGGGACTCTGTTTTTGTTGTGCGTGGAATTAAGTCCTGTCACTTGTGGCAGTCTACGCGGTCCGACACTTCGCAACCACAGCTGTTTTAAAAAGAACAGTAGTCGCAGAAAAGATATATCTTTGAAAGTTTAAAGTGCCTCCTATGACTGCGAAAAAGCAGGAATCAATGTCGCGAGCTCATGTGGCGCCACTGAGAAGAAACTAACAGTGATCGCTACAGGCTAAAGGGAAAACAATCTTCCTCCTCGGAGTGCCAAAGAGAGCGCCGTGACCGGCTCAGCTCACCGTCCGGCAGAAAGGATGCACGCCACAAGCGCCGAATTTGCGAACACGACCTCGATTAATTAAAGGACCTCTGACACACACCCAAAAATTGTTTTTTCATGCTAGGCGTTGAAATGGCATATCAGAAGATTACAGAAAAATTGTTTCACTATAGAGTTGCGTAGTATTTTTTATAAAAATAGAAATACGAGGCCCAATTTAAAGTTTCCGCCGTGCACCGTGACGTAACAGTGTACCGCAAGGTGTCAGGGCGGTCAGAAGGGAGTCATCGACCTACGCGTTGCAAGTACAAGCCAGTGTACGAGTGCATGCCGTCAGTCTGATAATACAGAGCTATACTGGACGCAAAACAAGCTATCAAGTTTTGAAAAAAAAAATATTAGAACGCTCGCAGAAATTAGGATTGCTAGCATACGACACGCCCGATCGCATTGCTGAAGGTTCAGACACCGAGGTCGTTGAATCATCGGACACTCTCCAGGCTAAAGATGCCTGCCGTCTAAAGAATACGAACTGGTTTGTGTACCAAGTACAAGTAAACGTCGAGCACAAAGTACGTATTTTGTCTAGAACATCAGTAGAACTTGTTTACTAGGTGCACATGCGGCCGATGTGTGTCTCTCGGAAATACATGCAGTGTGATCTCTTCTTCAGTTACTGAAATACCGGGACAGTTCCTCACACAGCACCTTCAAGGCATTGTAGTTGATCACGTCAATTCACTGACTCCGCTTAATCTACCTTTACAGCAACATTAAGCGATGAAGGGCAAATAAAAGAAACCTTGTCTGCTTCGATCGCTCGTGGAGGAGCGGAGAATAACAAAAATATTTAAAAAAAATATTACACGCGCTTGCGGTAAGCACGAGGAGGGATACAACTCACGTGACTTCCGGCGATGCCTACCTTCTGACCGCCCCGACACCTTGCGGTACACTGTTACGTCACAGTGCATGGTGGGAACTTTGAATGGGCCTCGTATTTCTATTTTTTATAAAAAGAACTACGCAACTCTATAGTGAAACAGTTTTTTTTTTTGTAATGTCCTGATATGCCATTTCAACGCCTAGCATGAAAAAATATTTTTTTGGCGTGTCAGAGGCTTTTTTAACTCGTTTCAACTGCACCACTTTAAACTTGTGTTCTTTCTTATCACCATTTAAGCGTCAGCAGCCCAGCCTCCCCACGAAGGGTAGGCTTCAAAATTCACTGATCCGAGAAATCTGTATTTAAATTGTTGACTTGTGCTTCAAACTCACCTGTAATCTTTTGTATGAATTCTTATTTTTCACAAACTCCTTTCACAGTGCTTTCTCTTCACAGACTTCCTACATTTTTCGACCACTTTCTTGCCCAGGCACGTAGCCAGGATTTTGTTTCGAGGGGGCCCGCCCATGACAAAATGCTGTATAAGGGGAGGGGGAGAGGAGGTCCCAGCAAAGTGAAGATTTCGGGGGGGGGGGGGGGGAGCCGTGGGCCGCCCCCTGGATACGTGCCTGTTCTTGCCCTTGTTTGAAATCGGCAACGTCCTATCTTTCTCCACTCCCGTTACGGCAGTTCTGTATATTTAGCGCTCTGTAAATTCAAGAATACAAAAATATTGCAAAGCATTTTTGAGGGGCCATGATAGGACAGATTATGAGTCCCGATCTCTGAAAAGTAGAAGAAAAAATAAGATGACCTTTATTTTAAACTGATTTTCCAATTACTGCAAAATCGGTAACCTGTCTACATTTCAGTGTATTCTTTTAGAAAGGTTATCGTTTTCAATTTCAATGACAATTTATCCGAATATTAAACAAACGTATCCAAATCATGTTACAAAATGTGACTTTCTAGTCTTTTAAGATCCGGATCCATAAGGCTCTGAATTGCTTAGTAATCGATTAAACATATTTACCTCCTTTTATTTTATGTACAGTCTCTGCACAAAAAAATATAAAACCTAAAGCGACAACAGTTTTATTTTATAAATATTGAAAGGGACGGTTTCACGCAAGTCGCAAAAACGAGCACGTATGCCGACAGCGACTCTATGATTTTTGTTCCTCAAGGTAAATTTTATTTTCCACGAAAAAATTCGAATATATTTTTGCGGTTGCACAACAAATAAAATATATATTTTGGTAAAAAAAAAATGTCGACCGGTCATGGTTGTTTTATCCTATCTGAAAACGCCCAATACAGACAATCCCAGTCAATAGGATTTCTTTTTTAAGTGTCTTTATTTCCTACACGTTGTGCGGCCCTCCACGGCGACGGGTCTATTGGCGCTCACAGGCGGCGTAGGTTCAGGTTCTGCCGCGCCCTACTTCCTCTATCATGTTACCGATAATGTTGCAGGCTGATCTGTTTGCAAAGTCACTCCGGTTGCTTCCTTTACGTCGCGTAGATGGAGACGCTATACGCCGGCTGTTGAAACAGGCACCGCGAGGCATGTTACAGGGTGGAGCACCTCGATCGCTCTGGCCCATGGGCATTTTTGGGTCGGTTGTAAAAAATTCCTAATACAAAAATGAATTAGGAATTTTCCTTTCAAAACTACCGTCCACCTCTGCAGCTGTCAGTTTGTATTTCCTGACCACACCGTAGCATTTTTACACGTTTTAATAATAATGAAATTGGAAGAACGGGTATGTGCACGTCCCATTTATGGCAACCGCGTTAGCGTGAATTTGGCCATATTTTTCGCTTTATAACTTTAAAGCGACAGAAATGTTGCGTTATGTTTTTGCAGATTCTGTTAGTACATATTATAAACGTTAATTTCGGAGAGTTAAAAAAAAACTAAAGATGGTCTTTTTTTAAATGATTTTCAAAATCATTTAATAATTCTGAAAATCATTTCATTGATTTTCAAAATCATTTAAAATCATCAATATCATCATATCCTGGGCTGAGCAGATAGTGTAAACAGGGTTTTTGTGGCTATATAACGTGTGAATTTTCAATAAACTTCAGTTGAGAGTGCGCCTTGTCCTATTTCCCTTCGTCTGTGTCCCTGTATTTTTTCGGCGCTTTTCGTTTGCAATGAACCAACTGGTCCAAATCTCCACTTTATTTATTTTCAAAATAAAGAATTTTTAGTTAAATGCCCCTGTGTGAGCCATTCTTGTAAATTTCTCCCGCTAACCAGGACAACAATATTTCATGCACAGATGAACTATATACAGGGCCAAACACTGGCAAAGTTTGAAGAGGTTAGCTTTTATAGATACGGAGATAAAAATTCTTTCATCCAGAGCGTTATTGCCCAATGTGCCGTGTTTGCGATTTTGTTTCTCAAAGTAAGGACCCTAATTGTTGGTGGTTAATATTTTTTGTCAATCCTTCTTTATGCCTAATTTGTCAGTAAATATTTCTATACCCTTAACAAGAACAGTGTTTTTGGGGAAGCCGCCCGAAATGCCAACATAGCGCGATACGCAAAACGCACACGTCACTAAGAGGGTGCTTACAATTTTTTATTTTTTTTTCACGAAGACAATTTTTTTAAAGGAGGATTGCTCTTATTTTTCTGGGCATGGGAGCCAGCAAAATATATATTTTCATCAAAATTAAAAATGGTCACCGGACATGGTTGTTCGGTCTTACATGAAAACGCCCTTATGTATTCTATTCCGGGTGTTTCAGCGAAAGCTTTACCAAATTGCCAACAATAAAATCGTTGAAAAAAAAGCACCTATTTTTGAAAACAAATTTAAGCCGCCGGGAACTCCAGGATTTGCAAAAGAGGTAAAAATTTGATATCTAATAACTAAACTTTTCTAATTACCTTTTTAATTAGCGACTTTTAGGTCCATGTTGCAATCAAAATCTTGAAGGCTACCAGCATGGAGCGCTAGAGCAATTCACGGAAAGTAAAAAGAAGCAACCGGCTTGGAGATATTCGCCGCCAAACTTTGCGCTGTAATGGGTGGGATAAGAGTTGCGTAAAGTGATATCAAATTTCGGAGAAGATGGTCGGCGAATATCTCCACTGATGCTTTTTCTTTTTTTTTTACTTTCCGTAGATTGCTTTAGCCTTCCATGGTAGTAGCGTGCAAAATTCTAATTGCTACACGAACCTAAAAGTCGCTTATTAGAAAGTTATAATTATTAAGCGAATTTTTACTTTTTTAGCAATTCCTGGCGTCAACTACAGCTAAAAGTTTGGTTTTTCAAAAATAGTTTTTTTTTTCAACGACCCTGTCGTTAGGAATTTTTAATGCGAAACCATGAAGCGAAGCCGGCGTTGTCTGTAACCGTCTGTAGCAGCAAAACGGCACCTAAATTACCATTCTCAATAAAACAGAAAGAAAAGCGCAGCAACGCAGATGACTTGTCACGGAAGCTGGCGGGTGCGCTCAAGGTCAAAGCGGACGCGCTTCAGAAATAAAACACAAAGAAAAGCGCAGCAACGCAATGCTTCGTCACGGAAGTCGTCGCGAAGCCGGCAGACTTCGTCGCGCCTGCGCACTGGGGAGCGTGATGTCACCGTCGCAGCTCCATGTGCGAAAGGAAGACGTGGCACAGCGCGTTGCTTGTAGGAATGCGCTGTGGGTAGGAATGCTTTCGCATTCCTACAGGTACGCAGTCGTAAGTGTCTCTGCCGAATTTTTAAAAGTTTTTGCTGAAACACCCGTATAAACATCGTTGTAAGCAGTCATTTTACGGCCAGCAACATCGTTATGGCCCGAAAGAAGAGTCGACACCGGATCATGCAAAGCCGCTGCTATTTTCGCACGAGAATGAGTAAACATTTGATTTCATGTAAAATAACTTTAGTATTCAATCTGTTCGGCTTTTTTCCTTGATTCAAATCGATATTTGATTTCATTGTAATTATTCGGTACTCACTAACCGCTACATTAGTCTGTAATGAACCGCAAGTGATCGATTACTTGTTTATCGTCGTGCGAGGTTATTCAACACAGCTTAAATGGGCCCCGCAAGATGCGCCAGCCTGCCTATGAGTTTGAAAAATGACTTCCGTATTAAATTGTAGTTGGAGTTCATTCTCCTCTATGTCACCCCCTAACCAGGTAGACAGCTGCCAAAGCTGTACCTTCAGAAATTACAGTTATTGTGTGTCTGTGTGTGTTTTCTCGCTGGATTAGCGGTCCAGGAGGGTTTTATTTTCAACGTGCTAAAACAGGAGAAAGACCGCACTGACATGATCCAGCTACGCCTTGTAGACCATTTATGCCAGAGGTTGCCAAGCTGCGGCTCGAGAACCACAAGCTTTGCGTGTGAAGTGGGACCCGCGGCTCCCTATGTAGACCTAACATCCCTCCCTCCCCCCCCCCCCGCCCCCCTCTTTTCCGTGAACCTCGTCAAGCCGACACCTGTCGGCATTTTGTTACGCCTCCAGCGCGTTTACGTACTGAACCAAATAAAGTGATTGATTGACTTAGTTTTTCGGAGTGGGCCTAACAGCAACTGCTGGATCAGGATGTCTAAGTTTTTTTTGTCGTTTCGTTGCAGCTGCTCTTAACGTTCCTGGTGCCGTCCTGTCCATCGCTATCGGAAAACGTTAACACCGTCACCGAAGGCAATGGTTCATTGGCGACATCGACAGTTACAATTGTAAACAAGTTTCCGTTATCGCACTTGGCCACTCCTCGTGGACTGGGCAACGCGTGTCCCCTACGGTGCAGTTTTCGTTCGGACCCAACCAGTTACCATCAAGAGACACTTCGACCTCAGCGCCACAGGGTACAAAAGCGGCTGCATCCTTCAACTTCGCCAGTGTACCTGACTGCAACTGCTGGATCAGGATGCTTAAGTTTTTTGTCGTTTCGTTGCCGGGTTAGTGTTATAAATTCAAATACTTTGAATTCAAAGGCAACTATTTGTGTTTGTTTGTGCTGCCAGGCCCCAAGGCATGCTTTACGTTGTATTGTGAATGTTTAGAACTGTTTAGCGTTATTACCAGTGGCGTCACGAGGGTCAGCGGCACCCGGGGCGGTAGCCCGCCGCGACACCCCCCCCCCCCCCCGCTCTCGCGTGGCCCACCGCTACTCCCCCCCCCCCGCTCTCGTGGCCCGCCGCGACACCCCCGGAGCCCTGCACCCGGGGCGGTCCAACCCCCCGCCCCCCCCCCCCGCCCCCCCTTGTGACGCCACTGGTTATTACTACATATGTCGAAAGTGTAAGATATGGGCATGTTGCTACTACTCGCTGGGGATATGGAAACCAACCCTGGACCCATGTCCAAAGCACAAGAAGGGTTACTCAACGAAGTTTACGCAATGGTTGTGACGCTTCAGACTGGGCAAACCGACAGCCTCCAAGATGTAAAAGGCTAAACAGCATTCCACCGAAAAATCACTAAGTAATCTCACTGCACGCGTCAACCAGTTAGAAAGAGATATTTCAATGGTGAAATCAGCCAGCATTAACAGCGACGTGGGCCCTTCCTTCCCCACAGATAACCGCGGCTGCTATCGAGATATCGGAGCTCAGGGCACGCTGCGATAACGCAAAAAGCAAAGCGCGCAAATATTTTTTTTTTTTTTTGCGTCCCGATAAGAATTAGGAAACATGGGCGTAGTCGGAAAAGACTGTTTTGTCGACGAGTGTCTCGAGAAGTTAGGAATTGTACTTGCACCGTCGAGTATCGAAAGCGCGCATTGTCTGAGTATCTATACTCAGCAAAAATGTCGCCCAATAATTGTAAAAATGTTTTCATACAAAGATAAAGAGACCGTACTTTCAGAGGCCTACGAATTCAAATTGACACCCTTTTCCGTGAGTGAGGATCTCATAAGCAACCTGCAATGCTGTTTGGTTTGGCGCCATCTAGCGACTGAAGCTAGAAATATTGGGTACCCCTGGGGGTTGGCGGCTGCATTGTTCAAACGTGAACTTTTACTCTGGTGGCGCCGCTTAGCCTAGTGCCTAAAGCGAGAAATACTGTTTATCCCAGGAAGCCGTGATCGCGTAACATGCCAGTACAGCGGAAGCTACGGCCCTGGCGGGCCAATGAGAACGTGACTGCGTATCACCGGAGCGCTCCTCTACTCGGAAGAAGTATCAGGCTTTTGGCTGCGTCATGCTCCAATATGTATGGGTTGCGCTCGTATACGTCACGCATTTCGAAGCCTTCGGCACGTAATGTGGGGCTTATCGTTCACCCTTTGCCAAGTCACAACGAGACAGGGTATAACCGTGGGCTCTCACTCTGCTGGCGCCGCCTGGCTCTTGCCGGCTGGCTATACATGCCTTGCACCTACGTCACATGATGACGTCAAACACCGGTATCCACCATGCTGGTGGTTGACACGACGGCCCTTCGCAGCGAGAGCAATGGTAACTGCGCCGCACTCGGCTTTAGCAATTACCCCGTATCCCGACGATCGTCCGATCGTTTCGTCGGCATGCCCCGCAAAACAGAGCAGCCGTCAAGTTAGAGAAAGTAGGAGCGGCACAAAGGGATGCGGCCGCGGATTATCGAGTTTGCGGGACGCATTTCATAGCGGCGAGCGACGGCCCTTTTCTACCGTTGTTTACGTTCGCGCACGCCTTTGCATCGGCGTTTGCTCGTTCGTGGTGTATATGACCTTTGGCCTTCGTTACATAACGCCGTTTCCACGCTTCGAGCGCACCTCCGGGGCTCCCGGCCGAGTCCGGGCGAGTGTCGCGCCGCGAGCCCGGCCGACAGATCGGTCAGCGGCGGCCCCCGTGTGCAAGCTAGCCGAGACGCCGCCGCCGCCGGGTCATCGGTTTGTGCCGTCTGCGAGACGGTAACCTTTGCAAGGAGCGAAGGTATGCAGGCGAGCCGGTTAGGAAACATCATAATATAAACCCTGAGACAATGAGAGTTGTCTTGTCCGTTATTGGAATTATCCTTGTCTCAGGGTTTAGATTATGACGGTAACATTGCGTTGTTTACCAGTATTTCGCAAAATCGTAACAATCCTTCTACAAGCGACTTCTAGAGCCGCTCGTCAAATTATAGGGCGCGCAATTAAGCTTTTTCTTTTCCTTGCGACACGGCCGCCCTTCGCGTCAAAACTTCATCGGCGGCGTTTCGAAACTTTCTGCTCGTAGCGCAATCGCACCAATGCCGAAAAATTCGGCACGCACTGACTAAACGTTATCATCGTAAGCTCAGCACGTTTTTTCGAGTTCACGTGTAACACAACTATAGTCGGTGACAGGTCAAGAACGAAGTGGAAGCTCCTCCCACCTCTTTCCACTTGAGCAGAGCGAACGCGGGAGAGGAGGCGACCTCCTCTCCAGCATTCGCTCTGCTCAAGTGGAAAGAGGTGGGAGGAGCTTCCACTTCGTTCTTGACCTGTCACCGACTATAGGTACCTTTGTTGAAAATATGGTGCATGTTAGCGCATGTCCGGGCTGTTAGCGGCATCCTACGCCTTGGTAAGCGCATCCGCGCGGTGTGAAGTCAACCACCAGTATGGTGCGGGGCCCCGTCCTTCCCTAGTGTGACGTCACTTGCAAGGCATGTATACCGTCGGTGCGCATTGCGCGGCGAAGGCTACTAGAATTTGCAAAACCACAGGGTCTACCTTTCAAGCTGCGCTTCAACAAACTGCTCATTGAAATTAAGTGCTTTATCTATGTGCCTCAAACAGACTGTGTCAGTGAATTGAACTCCTGCGAGCCCGAACAGAATTTACCTTGAAGTAACGCCGGAATTATTAACCGTGCTTCCGCTCGTCAGCCAGATCTTCCTCATCTGAATGGGACGTCGTAAATCCGAATCATGTTTCAGCTTCGTCATAACGTTTTAGGAGGGGTGAGGGTACTACTACCAACACATTGCCTCATAATAATATTTCTGTTATTTTTACCAACATTAGAAGCATTATGAATAAACAAGATGATCTGTCTTCAGTTGTTGATTCTTCTAACGCGGATATTGTTAAGCGAGACACGGTTGTCCACTAAGATACGCAACTGTGAAATTTTGCACTGTCAGAAACGTTTCAACTTCTATCGTCATGACGGAAGAAAGAAAGGTTGGCGGCGCGTTGGTCGCGGTAGCAGAAAATGTAACGTTCGTTCGAAGTGTCTAGTGTTACGTCCGACGTAACCCAAGTTACGTCCAAATCTCTGCCTTCCCTAGGTTCACGGGGGAGAGAGGAGGGCGGGGGGGGGGGGGGGGGTTAGGTATATGCGTTTCAGTGGTCCGTCCGGACGTAACGCTAGCCACAGCGAACATCGTTTCACACCAATATTGTTTCACAACTCAAGATACTATAAAATAATCTGCAATTAAAAAAATAATATATATATATATATATATATATATATATAGTATGCGTGTGTTATCACCAGAGTGTCGAACCGAAATTTTTATCGGTTCGGTTCCGGTTCGGGTTCACGGCTTTCGGTTCGGTTCCGGTTCAGTTCCGGGGAGCAAAAAATAACGGTTCAAACCGGTTCGAACCGGTTTGAACCGCTAAATTGAGAATATATTTTCCGCGTTTCTCTGGCAATATAGACTATTTACGCCGAGAAACGATTAACTATATAGTATTTTCCATCGTCCGTGCAATTCGCTTTTGTTTTCAGGTACCAAAAATATGAAAATCAGTTATTTAATTTCAACGCAAGAGTAGAAGAAATTCTACATTAACGTACATAACGTCGTGTTCATACGACTCAACATCCCTTTGTTTACCACTCAGATATATTTTACCTGAATCAAAATTTTAAATACAAGAGTAAAGAGTTGAGCTTGTTGGTACACACCTGTAAATAGATCAGCTCGAAATTTAGAAGTATACTGTCTTTTCCTGTCCTTTTTTCGTGTTTAAGTAAACTTATGAAGTTCAAGCTGATCTATTTACACGGCATAAACTGTTGTCGCGAAGTGTGGTAGGTGGCATAAAATACCCGTAACTGGTACAACTACGCGTCCCACTACTAAAGGTTAAATCGTGGTTGTGTCCTTGAACTAAGGAATTAATTACAGAACATAAAATCATGAAATGGGCACCTCCTGGCCATATATATCATGAAATATGGTTTACGAAATACATTTCACAATATATAAAGAAGGACGAAACAACTCAGCTAAAAGCAATGAAATATTCAAAATGTCACGAAAGTTTCAATCCATGTCAGTTTATTTTTTATAGAAACACCGAGCGGCAATCACAATGCTTGTTTTTCTAACACATTATTGTTTACACTAAGCAATGCGATGCGTGCGACTAATTATTCAAAATGAAGTAATCGAAATTGTTTACTCTAATCTATACGCACCTTCGCACTCGGATCGAATCTGGCCCGAAATAGCGGTTAGCCAAGTGAACATCTTCTTATACAGAATAACCTGGCATAGCCTGCCTGTTGAGGTTTGTTCTTGACAAGATACAGGTGAATTTAATTTGCAAATGTGCATCACCCTTGATAATTTATAATTTTAACGCTATTGGGAGCTCATATCGAAGAAAAGCCGATGTCGGTGGCGTGACTGGAAAATTCTGATTGGTCGTTGGTGTCATGACGTCACAGCTACATGCCCTCGCGCAAGAATTTCAAACAACCCACAATGCTCACGTGAAACGTGACATCACGTATGGAATGAAAGTGATGAAAGCATGACATGTAATGCAAATTAAAGGTCGCCGTATGTCTCAAATGATTTCACACGACCCTTCGGTTGCGAATCAGACGCGTTCGTGACACGCGAGGCACGCTTGCACGGCGAATGAGAAGGCGATGCTAACGAGGCCCGTTAACGTTATCACGTTCCAGTTTGAAAGGCGAATCTTACGCGTCCTCCAAGATTTTTTTTAATTAAAACAAAGTAGTATTTTATGTTCTACTCGACGTGCGTGCGTTTGCGTGCGTAATCGTCATAGTTCCGCCGCGCGCCCCTGTGTACTTTGTTTTTGTCTAGCCCAAAGACACATAAAAGTAATGTTCACCACATAAAGAGGAAATAACAGACTTCTTAATGTTTAAGAAGTTATATGTGTGAGGAACACATAGTTATTTAAATTAGCCTCAAAATCAGAAGTGTGTGTAAGGCTGTCCCAAATCACTTAAACGTGCCTGTCGAGGATAAAAACGCCGGAAAAGATTGGCAGAAAACCTTTCAGATAATTTTTTTGTGGGGGAAAGGGGGGGGGGGCATTGTTTTAGGGTGGTCGGCCCTTTATTTATGTTGTCAAATTTTCACTTAGTAATTAAATATATTTTTTTATAATGACCAATAAATTTTACGTTATAAACTTCACATAACCGCTTGAGAATGACACGGGAGGACGATACTTGAAACTACGCGAGCTGTTGAGTCTGCGTAAACCTGTTTTTGTTCTCTGATTGGCAGTGTAAAACATCGGGTTGCAGGGTACGCCAAAACGGACTCTGTGCTCACGTGATAGATCGGAAGGCAAATACACGAAATCTGCAAAAAGAGAGAAATAATTAATGGTCTTTTTCTAAATAATCCCTTACAGAACGCCTTACTGCATAAAAAAGAGGCATGCAATGAAATTCCTAATTTTACATAAATAGCGCGAAGGACAGACAAAGATTCTTAAAACCTTAATATAAATCACATTTCATCAGCTTCCATGAGCTCGAAACTTCGCGAAATACTGCCTCGGGAGGCTAATGAATTTTTCGGTTTTACCTGCACTTGTTTTGGGCCCTCACTTTACAAAACTATGCTTCAATATTCATGCGCTTCAACATTTCTCTAGGCTGCCGTATATCATCGCGAGACAGCTATAAATACAGCACAACTTTACAATTAATACATCTATTGCTAGTGTTGCGAACATCGCATTTCACTAGAAAGCTGAACTGTTTAACATGGTATGCACGTGACCTCATCACACTAATTGCTGGTGGTCATTGTGATTTCCTCTTGCTGAGAAAATCAAATTTAATGGTGCAGAATGCAGGCTATATGAGGTTCAAGATCAGTGAAAGCCAAGTATTTAAAAGGCGCGTATTATTATTATTATTAGTGCGCCGTCGTGAGGACCGGCGCGAGTGTCTGGCACGACAAAAACGTGCTTTTTGGCAAGATTGCTTTTGCAAACAAAGTAGTCTTTGGGGCCACGCTTTTTGGTCTGCGCCGAAGATGCGGGGAAGAGGAACCTTTGCAACACAGTATGTTTTTAAAACTAACACCCCCCCCCCCTCACACACTCACACGCACACAGACACACTTCTTTCTTCTTTCTTTTTAGTGGCTCTTCAAGGGAATATTTTGTATTCCTGAGGAATTGCCTCCTCCTTTTGGGTGTGCTAATTCGACAATTTTATTTGTTACTTGATAACAGCAACCCTCCATTGCTTTTATTTTGCATCCCGTGAAGTTTAAACACGGTCATAAAACGATATCGGGTTGGAATGTTCATGACTTTTCAGAGGCGTACTGGTCGTAGTCCGCATGGCCCAAGTATACTCGCACAGGCCGCCGCTGATTCAGAAGCTTCTTTGTCGCGGTGAAATTGCGAGGATAAATGAGACTATTTATTTTAGTCTTGCCTTCGCAAAGATTGATGTCGTAATTGTGGGATCAAAACCACCCGCCTGAATGACAGTCGAGCGCGGCTCATGGATTGTACACGAGAACTGCGTGAGCACTGGACATCGGCTCGTAACAATCAATGCCTCGGCGGACTCTTGGGTAGTGGCTCGTGTCCAACCACTGCGGTGATGCGAATAGCCGAACTCTAATATTGCCTGGAGCTCAGCACGCGTTTTCTTCCTTTCCAACCCCAGCGCGGAGGTATGATTAAAGGAGCTGTGCAACGATATTCAGTTGGAATGTTTTTCACTTTACACGAGCTTACTGGCACTGGTGGGACTCAAGGATACTCGCACGCAACGCCACTGGCCAAGAAACTCCTTTGTTGCGGTGTAATTTCAAGGACAAAAGCGATCATTTTCATTCAATCTCTCTTTTGCAAAATTTTATGACGTAGCGTGGGGATCGCAGTACCCTCCAGTGACGATATTTGAATGCGGTTCATAGATTGGACCCGAGCATTGCGTGGGCGCTCGATTTGGGCTCGTGATAATTACTAGCTCGAGAAGCATTCGGGTAGTGGCCCGTGTCCAATCGCTTCAACGACGACAATAGCCGAGCCATAACAATGTCTGGAACTCAGCGCGTGTCCTCTGCTTTGCCAACCCCAGCGCGTGGCTATGATCAACATTGGCGGCGTATAATCCATTCCAGGTCACGTGGCCGCTTGTTCTGGCTGCGAGTTGAGGGGGTGAACGCTGCTCGTTTTTCTTTAATTTGTTTCTGGGACTTCTATTGCGTGGGGTGAAAAACGAACGCGTGTTTCATAGGTCATCAACGTCAGGGATTCGTTCTAAGCGGTATTTGCGCAAAGTACAAAAATTGTTGCATCGCCCCTTTAACGTTGGCGGCATAGGATAGGCACCAGGCCACGTGGCCTCTTCTGGATCCGAGCTGAGGGGATGAACGATGCTCATATTTCTCTAAATTTTTGGCGACTGCCACTGCCTAGAAGGAGAGCAAAGCCAAGTTTATTTAGTTATTAACGTTAGAGAATGATTTTCAGTAGTATTTAGTGAATGCATAAAAATCTTATGGTTCCTTTAAGCAAGAATACAGAGGTGGTCGAAACTTGGGCAATGGGGAGCGCAAGTTCGTCTGCTTCTTGCACAGCGGTTGCGATGATGTCAGATCACCGAGCTCTTATTGGCTGACTGAAACAAAAATTGAATAGACCTCAAGGCATCTAGCATTGAAGTCTACCCACTATATCCTTTCAATCAGAGCCAATCAGAGCTCGGCGTCGTTCTGACGTCACCACAACTTTTTCGCAAGAAGCGCAGACGACTTGCTCTCCGCATAACTTGAGAACGACGCTCGTGTGAGCGTTGTTCTCTGTTAACTTTCGGCTGCCCCTCTAAAGCCACTAGGATCTTATCTTTTTTTTTTTTCAGTAATCCCTCCCGTACACAAATGTAGTTCTATGTAACTTCATAATAATAGGTGGCATTTAGTCATTTCAATACTTTTATTCTCGGGGATATCTTTTGGATGCACTTAAGCAACAACAAAAATATGTTTGGGTGCCTCAATGATGTAAAATTGGTCGTGCAACATTTTTTTGTACTTGCAGTAATACTGTTAAAACTTAACGCCTGACGTTGATAGCTTGCGAAAACATCCATTAGTTTTCCCCTCTGCGCAAAAGCAGACGCAGAAAAAATAAAGGAAACAGACAGCTGTCGATCCCCTCCTTAACTCGCAATTTGAACAAGCGGCCACGTGGTCTGACGCTAATTATATACCGTCAATAGGGAGTTTTCGTAGATCGTTTTCGCCGTCCCGCAACACTCTCCGCAACCCGCTACGATACCCGGAACTCTACAGTCAAGGCTATCGGCGCGCAGGTGCAGTAGTGGCTTCTTCGTTGCGGAGGGCTTAGCGGAGGTCTAGCGGAGCGGGAAACACGGAAAACTCCCTAGTGTTTATCATAGTCTCGCGCTAGGGTTTGGAAGCCAAAAGCTTGGGCTGAGCTTCATATACTGCTACAGAGATGGGCTATTATCATATTTAATTGAACATGAGCCGTTACCCGAATGTTTGGCAGTGCTGAATGTCTTGAACCCGAGAACTCGACTCGGGGTTATGAAATTGCTTACGTCACGGTTTTCCGTGACTCTCGGTGCAAAATTGCAATGTCATGTAACGTCACGCTGTCAGCAAGGTCAATACATCCAGGGACTTCCTCAAATAAATCGATTTGACGCAGTAAGTCACATGACGTCACGGGCTCACGTGACATATCTTGACAGCATGTATTGACACCATGACGTCACGTGACAAAGTGTCGCATGGTTAATCAGTGTGCCAATACAAAAGCGCCACCAAAAACTGACAGTGTATCATACATTGCAATTCTGTATATGACGATTTGATCAAATTTTTATTCCCAAATATTCATTTCGTGATACTAACAAAAAAGCAAAACAATATTATCTTGAACCGTTTTGAACCGGTTACCGTTATATCTTTTTTTCGGTTCGGTTCCGGTTCAGTTCCAAGATGTCGGCGAAGATTTCGGTTCGGTTCAGTTCCGGTTCGGCTAAAAATAACGGTTCGGTTCCGGTTTTCGGTTCGGTTCGGTTCCGGTTCGACACCCTGGTTATCACCCACCTTCTAGAAATATTGCGTTTATAAAGAATCTTCACCATGCGATCAACGCAGTCATTGTTCGTTTCCCGAATGCACCGATACTACTGTTGGGTGATTTCAACTACGCCATCTATAGTATGGTCAGACGAGGATGCAAACCTTAGTCATTTTTCTTCCGCATGTAGTGAGTTTTTGAATCTTTGTTTAGATTTTAGTTTGCCTCAAACTGTTACGCAACCGACAGGTACAACTTCAACAACTGCTGCTGTGCTTGACCTCATATTGACACCATCGCCCGAGCTGATCTCCTCGCTAACTTATATGCCTGGCCTTAGTGATCATTCCCTACTCCATTTTTGTTAAACGTTCATGGACGCAATAAGTCCAATCACACGAAAAAGTTTTTTGGCTATGCTAGGGCAAAAGCAAAGCAAATTGTGGTGTGTATGTTTAGACGGTATACCGCCAGAAGTTAGTCTGCCTCAGTGTGCGTCTGGTGCAGGGTGTAAGATAGACAGGTGGGGAAACGGCCCATGAGGCCTATCGCAGCGCCGTGACCGGATTGTGTACTCGTCTGCTTGCGGGTACCCTCGATTTGCGACAGATGGCGCTGCGGCAGGAAGAAAAAAATATCCGTCAGTTTAGCCGGTCGCCACCGATCGCACTTGGTCGGCCTTTGGTCGGCCGCCCGGAGTGAGAGTTCGCGGTGCTCCACATAGATGGCGCCACAGGAAAGAGAACCCGGGGGGTACACAATCGGGTCGCTCATTTGGCTCTCGTTTCCCCACCTGTCTATCTTACACCCTGGTCTGGTGTCTCAGCGGTAGATGAGCAATTCAGCCAGTGCGGTACAATCGCTAGCCTGGGGTCTTTAAAGTGCACCACGCAGCAGCGATACACGACCGCAGGCCGGTACGATGTTCATCCTGATCGAAACGGGAAATCCTGGGTTCTGCAGCGCTAGCTTTCGCTCAACGTGCTCCGAGCTGCCACTCAGCCACCGATTCCCCTATGCTAGGGCTGATTTTGATTCAATCAACAATGAACTTTGTCTTTTTCTAGATGACTACATAGGTTGTTCTGCTGAGCGCTTTAGTTGATGATAACTGGTGTTTATTTAAAGAAAAAGTTATGTCACCTCATGAACGCACATGTTCCCCTTCGCGTGGTATCTCCTTCACCAGAATCTCCATGGTACAGCGTGACACTGAAAAAGCTGTCAAATAAAAAGAAACGACTATTTCGCGCCGAAAGGTATCGGACAATGTACAACGCTGGGAAGCATACCATGTTGCAGCTAACGTATATAAAAGTCGAAAAAGCAAAATCACATTATTTTAACAGTACGCTGCCGTCAGTGTTACTTAACAATCCGCGTCAATTTCGGAAAGTTATGAATCCTCCTACCAGTGCTGGCATAGTACTTAGAGACACCGACGGAGAGGAGGTGCCGTGTGAAATAACTGTGTCCTTTTGTGTTAACCGATATGTGTTTGTTGGATCTTTTTCATGCACGGTAACCTCAAATTGTCCGGTATTTAGAACTAATAATTTTTTGCCCATGTTTCCCGTTATCATAGACCGTGAAGGTATTTCTAACATTATCGAAAACAGTAAAACCTCTTCGACAACAGGCATTGATAATATTAATGCTAAGCTTTTGGGAAACAATAATATGTACTCATGCGTTATCTTATCTAAATTATTTTAGCAATCACTTGAACAAGGAGAATTACCAAAAGAATAAAAGGTGGGAAGGTGATCCCTTCCTCCACAAAGGGGCGGTAAGCATATCTTTTAAACTTTCGCTCCATTTCTTTAACGAGCATCCCTTGAAAAATTCTTGAGCACATCATTTATACTAATCTTTTCAATTTTCTAGATTCCAACTCCTTTTTTTAACTCAGCGCAACATGGATTTCGAAGGTTTTATTAATGTGAAACTCGACACCTCACCTTTACTCATGACCTTCACGTAACACTTGACAGGGGTTCCAGGACTGACTGCACATTTCTTGATTTCTCAAAAGCTTTCGACAAGGTTCCTCACACGCTGCTTCTTCATGAACTCCGGAAATTTAATATAGACCTTAATACAATCGTTTGGATAGAATCGTTTCTATCAGATCGTTACCAATTTATTCACGCTAACTGAACTAATTCTTCAACCTCACGTGTCAACTCCGGTGTCCCACAAGGTTCCTTACTAGGTCCACTTTTATTTCTTATATATTAACGATCTTCCCACGGATGTATCCTTTTCTATTAGCCTATTCGCTGATGACATGTGTAATTTATAAGGAAATTATTAACGACTCTGACATATCTGCTCTTCAGACCAATATTAACAACGTCCCCCGCTGGTACGGTGATTGGCTTATGGAACTTGACACCTGTGAATGTAGCTCCATGAGAGTGTCCCGTCACAATAACGCTTGTCCCTGCTACTGCATTAATAACTCCACCTTGCTTTCTGTGTCAACCTATAAATATATCGGTGTTCATATAACAATCCCTCCTGGAACATCCATGTCGAATGTATCACTAACAAGGAATTTTCCCCTTGCACCTGTTTCACTTAAACTTCTCCTATATAAAACTTTAGTGCGGACCAAACTTGAATGTGCAGACTTTCTCTGGAACCCTGGAGTCGCCCCAGCATCATTCATTCAATCAATTCCACATCGCTCCGCACGTTTCATACTTTCTAGCTATCAACGTAGAGCCAGCGTCACCTCCATGAAAGCGTATCTATACTTGCCCAACCTCTTCTTTCGTAGAAAAATATCCCGCCTCTGCTTATTCCACAAGATTTATCACTCTAACCCAGCACTTCGAACCTCATTATTATCAGTACCATCATACGTATCGCCGCGTACCGATCATTCACTAAAAGTAGGAATCCCCTACTGCATCACCTCCACCTTTTACGCGTCCTTCCTTCCCTGACCTCCATCGACTGGAGTCGCCTTCCAGTCTCACTTACTGACGCTGCTGATATTAAAACCGCCATCACTGATGTTCTGAATAATTTTCCATAGCGATTCTGTACCTTGTGCTTTGTTTGTTTGCGTTTTGTTTTCATTGATCAATTTATATTGACGTACAGTTCCACTCCTCTCTGTAATGCCTTCGGGCCCTGAGAGTATAGTAAAGGAAATGAAAGTATATACAGTCGAGCAGGCGCTAAATAAATCTACGCAAGCATGCATGTTTCTTTGTTTTATTTTTTTGTAGGGCGTCAGCTTGTCGTCGCTTCTCACATAGGTCACGGTCAAGTCGTTTCGCGGCTGATGAGGGGAGGCCAACCAACCTATTCTGTCGAATCGTCCGTGTATGGGAGAGGAGAACGCCATAACATCAAACACATGCACGTCGTTCACGCGTGCGTGAGTTGCTAAAAAGCAGCGAGGTAGGGGGCTTAGAGCGATAAACTGGTATTCCGCTCACCACGCAAAAGTCCCCCCCCCCCCCCGCCCCCTTGCCTGCCGCTATGTTGTACAATTTTGACCACTAGACCCGTGACCGTACCAAATTCTGAGGCTTTTACGCAAAAACTGAGCCGAGATTTGTATTGTGATCGCTGTAAAAAACATGATAAACTATTTTTTCAATACTGTTAGCCCCAGAGTAAGCACCGCGGCTGACGGCATCTAGTGGAGGCATTGCGAAGCTGCATGCCCTAGTTTTTGTCGTAAAAGCACATTTTGAGCTTAAACGAAACATAACTTATCTGGTCGGGAGTGCGAGTGCAATGTGCGTGAAGCCCCCCTCTATTGATTGTAAATCGCTGAAACACCTGGACGATCCAGAACTCCGTGGGCGATATATGATGCAAAGACATCTACGCACGACACACCTTCGAAAACTTTGCAGCGGCGCCGATTTTTGATCGGTATCCAAGCGTGCGAAGGCACAGAGACGCAGCACTTCGGAGTGCCAAGGAAGCTTTGATCACGCCCCGGGACCGGCGACTTGTTTTCGACAAGTTGTGACAAGACTCCAGCCCATGATGTGCCGAACATTACGGCATGGGGAGTCCTGCCTGCTGAGGGCAGACACTTTGGAGGGGACTGCCCCAGACCTCACCGAACACATTCCCTCTGATCCCCAAAAGGCGAAGGAAGTAGCTCAGACTCTCCGTGACCCTTCCAACAGTGTTTAAAAATTTTCCCCCTCCACTTCTAGCTTATTTACCTACTCCCCCCCCCCCCCCCCGCCTATTTGTACAAATGTATATCTAAACAACTTATATTTCTCGGGCTCAATATTTCGCGATTTAGGTCAAAGCTGAAGTTTTGGAATAATTCGCGGGTTCTAATTTTCGCGATGCGGTGGGTCTCAATATAAATTCCTATGTGTTTACATTTTACCGGAATTGTTCGCGGGGCCTATTTTTCGCGAATTGTAGGCGATTCACGAAATTCGCGAAAATTAGGTCCTTGCGAAAATTAAGTCGTTTACAGTATGTTGTAAGCAAGGAGGTTATAATGGGCAGGAGGTGGCGTCCCTATCCCCAATGCATGGAGCGAAGTGTAACGGAAGTAGGCGTGGCCAACGAGCCGCGACGAACATTTCTTGACCAATGGGAAGCCTAGTGAGTGGGCGCCACCATTAATTTCGGTGCAAACAACCCTCGTTGCCATGGCATTTCCGTGGCAACGCGATTGTGTGCACCGAAAGTAATGGCGGCAACTCCACCGTTATTTGAAACAGCGCTTAACGGGAGACTTTTAAACCGGTATGGTCGGAATTGAATGAGATTATTATAAACGAACGCCTGGTTGCCCAGCAGAAAGTAAGTGACTAGAGTTGAGACGCTCTAGACGACGCACCGACTGAATCGGTGTCGAACAGGCGAGATTTCGAGCCCACCACTTGCCTGACCAGTAGGACTAGGAAGTCGGCGTGTAGCGGACGCTCTCGACACCGCGCGACCGCGGCTGGAGCGTCGTCTCGAACGAGCCGTCGTAGCGTGGCTTTGGAAAGCGATCGCGAGTCAGTCATCGTAGGCACGAACGCTGAGAAGGCGCTGTGGTGTGTGTCGTGCTGAGAAGGGCATCGCGGGTTGAGAAAGCCGTACAAATTCTGCTTCGAGAAGATGTTGGTTTCACTCCGCCGTGATGAGTATTCGTGCTCGGATCGAAACATCTTTTGGTGCGCCGATCGAATCGAAAGCCAGCCGCGACAGCGAGCAGACGAAGCAGACCGCAGGCACGGAGCAGACGTAGCCTAAGCCTAACGACCGAGCGGAGAGCAGACGATGGGAGCACGGTTGAATTTAGTTTGGATGAGAGAGCGTCGGTGCGCGGGGCAGTCTGGGATTGGGTTGTTCTTCCGGCGTCGCTGGGTATGACGTCATGCCGGGTCCTGCCCTGTTTAAACGTCCTTGGTTGTAAGAGTGCACAAATCAATGTTGTAAGCACACAAGTTTTTTTTTTCCCACTATTTTGTACAAATGTACATTTATTGTAAGAGTGCATGGGTCGGTGTTGTGGGCACACTACTTGCATGGGCGTCAGCCTTCCCCCAACACCAGCCAGGAGGCGTTGCACCAGCACGCCTGTATTTTTCTACCTCCCAAGTGCAATAAATAATATCAATATTAATCACTATCAAAAACGGCACGTGTCCACGAAGAAGAGATTGATTGCGACTCGAACCGGCCAGTTCTCGATCGTCGGTTTTTGGGCGGAATCCGAATATCGAGCCGCGAGTTGTGTTTTGAATGGTTGGGTTCTTATATCTGATGTACAAATAAAAACCTTGGCGAGCATGAATATCCTGTCAGCGTCCCTTTAATTATTAGTGCGGACGCGCGTGCAGGAAACATCAAATTCTGTCTCTGTGAAGTCCTCGGAGTCTCGGATGCGTAACTGTATCAGAGCCACGGAGCTCACCTGAAAGGAATGGACAGAAAAGGGAATTCCCAAATTCATAACGGTAAACTGGAATCAATAAAGTAGCAGTACTTACTACTGAGCTGAAGAAAAATAAACCGAAACTAACTAGTTTCGGTTTCATTGCCATGATACGATACACCTCAGAAACAAACACCTTCCGTTTCCTTTTTTTAAAATAAAAAACGAAGGTAAATTATTTTCAATGTAAAATAGCAGTGGAGCGCTTTTTACGGTCTTGAGTTCTGACATTGCACTGATGCACTTGTCTCGAGCATCTGAAGTCTCAATCTGGGTATCACCAACACTATCGTGATCACCCACTTTGACCGCGTGTGTGATTTTGGCGTTTTGCATCACGACTTTGTTTTGAACGTTTGGAACTACGCTCCCAAAAGCTTTGGTTGACGTTCAGCGGTTCTCAAGCGTGTATTTTGAACAATTTATGCTTTAAAAGAGTCATCAGTTTAAGTTCTTCGTGGTAGACTGCATGCAGCCTGCAAGGTTCGCCAAGACGTCACCAAGGGTTCCTCAAGACCGGTAAGTTTTCAGTGACAAAGGGCTTGTATGTCTGTATTCGGTTCCAGTTTTCTGTTCGTTTTAATAAGGTAGGTGGTGGCATTCACTTAGTCGCACGAAGTTTTATCGACTGATTGTTTCGTTGACATACGGACTGTCCGTTTCGTCAAACGCTGGCTAAAAATGCGTCAAATATGTGTCCATTTCTTTTTGAGTAAAACTATACGCACTCCGGAGTGCACTTCGGACGAGATGGCTATACGCACTCCGCTAAACTCGCATAAAACGAATGGTCACAGCGAGCTTTTTCAGCGATGGCTTAGCATTTTTTTTATTAAAACATCAGTATTGCAGTTAGGGGAGCAGCAAATACACCCAATCGGTACAGTGGTTCTGGAAACAAAGAAGTAAGTAGACATGTAAGTAACTTCTTCTTGGAACATGTCTCTAAGAAGTCACTGGAAAACCGTGCTCTCAGGAAATCAATGGTGTCTGCTACCTCTTTGTAGAAGCCGCGTAAAGTGATCGTTTGGCTCGATGACTCTGTATTCACTGCTGTCCCTGTGTACTTTGATAAGAAATATGTTTTACACGTTTCTAGAAACGGGTGCTGTGTGGTTCGATAAAATTTCCATCTTGCCATTAGCTGTCTAACAAAGATATGGCCAAGACCTAGGCCGCCATCCTCCGTTCGTCGGAAGAGGTTTGATCTCCGCATGGGCTCGTAAGATGAATTCCAAATAAACAATGCAAAAATCCTGTTAAACCTGTTAACTGTAAGTCTAGAACAGTGCATGACCTGAAGAATGTATGTTAATTTTGATAAAAGAAATATATTGCAAACGGCAACTTTGCCAAACGTGGAAAGGTATCTTAGCTTCCATATACGAACGGCTGACTTGACTTTGGATTCTAAAGAGTCCCACATGGGTTTCGGATTGTCCATGGCATTCAGTGGTACACCTAAAAGCTGCGGCTTGTTCGTTGTCCACTCGATGTCGACGAACTTGGCAGGTGTTGTACCCCACTCCCCGCACCACGAACCACTACTTTTATCCTTATTCACCAAAGCACCAGACACAGGGCAGTAGTCGTCGACGTGTGACATAGCTGTTACGATGCTTGGTTTGTTGGAGCAGATCAGGACCAAGTCGTCCGCATAAGCCAGGAGTTTTACTTCACACGCATGAAGGCGAAACCCTTGTATGTTTTTGTCATTGATGATGCTTCTGCAGAGAGGCTCTAGGTAGATATTGAAGAGTAGCGGCGACAGTGGACAACCTTGGCGTACCGACCTTCGGACTAGAATAGAATTTGTCAGAGATCCGTTTAGAAGTAATTTTGTCGATATGTCCTTGTAACAAAGCTTTACGCCCTTTTCAATAATTTCGCCGAAATTTAGGTGATTTAAGAGCGCAAAAAGGAAATAGTGGTCCACTCTGTCGAACGCTTTTGCGAGGTCAAGTTGTAATATAGCTGCAGAGTCTTGTGTCCGTTGGCATATCTCCAACATTGATCGTACTGTGTGGAGATTAGTTTGTATGTTTCTTCCCTTGATGGAACATGTCTGATGATCACCGACGACTCGACTTATTACTGTTTGAAGTCTACCAGCCAGCACTCGAGCAAAAATCTTATAGTCACAGTTCAGGAGACTGATAGGTCGATAAGCTTCAATCCTTTGCAGCTTGATTGGGTCTTTGAATTTAGGAATAAGTATGGTATGTGCCTTCCGAAACGACGGTGGCAAGGTATCCTCGGCGTAAGATTCTTTGAAAACGTTGCAAAGAATTGGTGTTAGTCTTTCCTTCCATTTTTTGTAAAAGCTTGCAGGCAATCCATCAGGACCTGGAGCTTTATTGCTTTTCATTTCGGTGATGTTTTGCATAATCTCTTGTATTTCAAGGGGAGAATTTAGTTTTTCCTTTGTTTCATTTTCTAAGCTGGGTAATTTTGCTATTATTTCACGCAGCCGTGGATGGGGAGACTTAGTATTTGTTGCAAAAAGATCGGTGTAATGAGAGACGAATGCACGCTGAATATCGTTTTCATTTGTCAATTCTTGACCATTTAGTTTTATCACTGACACCGACTTTTTCCGAACATACTCTCGTTCAGCATGAATGTTTCTCTTCGTGGGCTGTTCACCTTCAATTAGTTGTAGGGTGCGAGTCCTTACCGCAGCTCCTTCATATCGCTTCTTGTCGTAATCTTCGATTTGTTTCTTAATGTTTTTGATTTCATTCTTATACATCCCTGGCTGCTGGCATTCAAGATTGTATAGGTATAAGAGGTCTCCATTTAAGCGCTTCTCTTCTTTTTTTCATAATATCTAATTATCGAAGACCTCTCAATCGCTAGTTTCCGTATCCTCATTTTAAACAGATCCCAACTTTGGCACCACCCGGTTTTGACTTGTTCAAGGTCATGTATGAGACCTTCTACTGCATTTTGAAAAGCATTAAACCATTCCACCGAAGTGCAAGTCGTTCTTTTTTCGCTTTCACTCGCGGACAATACCTGTAAAAGAGTGGCGAGAGTCACGGGGATTTGACGTATTTTGGAGCACAAACTGCAGGCTCTGCAAAACAACTGAGACATTCACCCATGCATTTGTGCTCTGTGTTGATGCAGTCTTTTTCTGGGACGTTTTCAAGAGGACAGTGAAGAAAGACTTTGAAGTCGAAGAAAGTAATTTCCGTTACCTACATTTCGGAGACCAGTTAGATACGGTTCTCGACACATTAGTTGTGCTAGGTTTATATAGCCTGTGGAAGACACGGAAAGTAGATACGGACGGAGGGGTTGCCAAACCGTCTTGGGTGAACTTTAAGAACATTGCCACATTTGTTTGTCAGAGCATGCTTGCATGCTGCGAAGATAATGAAGAATGGAAGCAAGCCATAGAAGGCATCAGTCGTTCACCTGACGTCATATGAGTCTGTGTCACAAGACCAGAATTTTATCACTTTAGGGCCCTCTTTGCCAACTCCCTGTAGAGCGAAAATGTAGTGCTGTACATCCCTTGTTTTCCAATTATTTCCGAGCTTTCTAATATTTCCAGTAACACTCTCCTTGTATAAGTTGATAACCGTTCAATTCTTTTGTTACTTTGACGCTTTGTACATAATGTAAATTGTATATAGTGTTCTCGTGTATATACCCATGTAAATAAACATTTTTGATAAAAAAAAAAAAAGCGATGGCTTAGCATAGCGGCTAAGGCGTCCGCTTTGTACGCAAGGGGACGCGGGTTCGATCCCCGGCGGGCCGTACTTTTTTTTTTTTTCTTTTTTTTTTGTCGAGGATTATTGCGATGTTTACGACATTTCTTTTTGCGATAATTTTGTCGACGAAACTTCGCAGAATTAAATAGGACTTCCTTTCCGGGGGTGCGATCGAGGACAGCGGGGCTTGGGTTGCCGGCCGGACGCCGCGAAGCGGCGTGTACTGGTTACGTTTTGTAATTAGCAGCCAATACTGTCGCCGCGAAGCGGCGTGAACGCAGGCGGGGGCTGGGTTAACACGCTCCCCAGTGATACACGCGCCGTTCGAAAAGGGGGCCCGACGGGCATGAGTTCTCGGCGGAGTGCGTATAGCCATCTCGTCCGAAATGCACTCCGGAGTGCGTATAGCTTTACTCTTCCTTTTTATTTAGATTTTTTTTTTAACTTTGAAGCGAAGTGGGAAATCACGCTGTCGTATCATGCTTGGGCACCGGTACGATGACCCCAAGCTTCCGCCGCCCTTTTTAAGCACACCATGAAATTGTTATTCGCAAGCGATGATAAGTGCCGTCACGGCACTCATTAGCTACGAACCTTTAAATATTTGTCGACGGATTGGTTGTTGACGAGCGCATACGTCCGAGTGACTAATGGCTTATTCACACGATGCATCTTTCAACGCGCCACAGTTTCGCGAAACCGAGATTTCGCGAAATCCGCCTGTTCACACGTGGAGTTTGACGGGCGAAACTTGTGACGTGTTGACTCACGAGAATTTCGCCAAACCTTGTCATCTGCACCGGGAATATCAAGCGTTTTGCATCAAAACGTATATGAAGTACGCACAGTGTGAAGAGACAGTCTGTTTTATTGATACCACTCAATGAACTTCGTCAGATTCGGCTCACTGGGTTTACTATTTCTAGTCCTCCCAAACCCGGGAAAGACCGCGAACGTCAAAGAACAAGTGAATGGTCTTGAGCATTTCGGACATTTTTGCACTGCTAATACAGAGTATCACCAGCCATCATGTTTATATGCGGTGCTTGCACTCGTCGCAACTGTTGATAAATCTGCACCGCGCCACCAGCCTGTACTGCTAAAGCGCCATTAGCACACCTGCAACCAAGTAGGACCAAGACTCATTGCCCGTACGCACCGCTTCTTTGCTCGTCGCTCGCCATGTTGTTTTTTTCTTTCGGCTTTGGCTTGGATACGGAATCGACCAAAAGTCAGACTCCTCCAAAGGCTCGCTCTACCTCGAAAGTCAGACGTCATAGCGAAGTCGAGCGGCCATTGGCAGCGCCCGCGTTTCTCCTTCGGGTGACTGACTGGCCTCGGTTTCAGCGAAAAATTGCTCCAAAAGCGAGGAACAAGCGCCACTTTTCGGTTGCGTCCAGACAGGGAATCTGTTACCCGAAACCTAGTTTCGCGACACAAGATTCGCCAACAAGATGCATTCTGTGAATAGACCTTAAGGTCTATTCACATGATGCACCATGTGTCGCGAAACTAGGTTAAGGTCTATTCACACGATGCATCTTGTTGGCGAATCTTGTGTCACGCTACTATTTTTCGGGAAACAAATTCCCCGTCTGAACGCAACTGGAAAAGTGACGTGCCTCTGAAAAAAGTGGCGTATGTTCCTCGCTTTTGGAGCAATCTTTTGCTGAAACCTCACCGAGGCCTGTCAATCACCTGAAGGAGAAACACGCACGCTGCCAATAGCCGCTCGACTTCGCTATGATGTCTGACTTTCGAGGTAGAGCGAGCTTTTGGAGGAGTCTGATTTTTGGCCGATTCCTTATTTGAGCCAACGCCGAAAAAAGAAAAACAAACATGGCGAGTGACAAGCGGTAAAGCGGTGCGTACGGGCGATGAGTGTGTGAACGGCGCTTTAGCAGTACGGGTTGGTGGCGCGGTGCAGATTCATCAACAGTCGCGACGAGTGCAAGCACCACATTTAAACATGATGGCTGGGAATAACTTTCTTTTAGCTGGTGCAAAAATGTCTGAAATGCTTCGAGATCATCTGTCGGTTCTTTGACATTCTAGGTCTTTCCCAGGTTTGGCAGGACTAGTAAACCCAGTGAGCAGATTTGATGAAGTTTATTGAGTGGTATTCATATGATAAAACAGACTGTTTCTCCACACTGTGCGTACTTCATGTCATTCTGATGCGAAACGCTTGATATTCCCGGTACAGATGACAAGGTTTGGCGAAATTCTCGTGCGTCAATACGTCGCAGGTTTCGCACGTCAAACTCCACATGTGAACAGGCTGATTTCGCGAAATCTCAGTTTCGCTAAACTGTGGTGCGTTGAAAATATGCATCGTGTAATTTTAGTAATCGTCTCCAATGCGTGAGCTGGCGTAGGCTGATGTGCTTTGGGTACCGCGGATGTTTTACAGTGAAAAGGAAAAAAGCTCTAGAAGGAAAGGAGGTATGAAATAATCCGCTATAGTTTCGAATTTTTGTACCGAAAGGCAGGCTTATCACTTTCTACCCTCTTTCTTTTGGCCCACTAAACAATATGCGATTCGTAAGATTCCAATCCAAATTTATTTATCCCAGCTGAAAAACTCATTTCATGGTTCTTCATAGTTGCGTCAGACATACCCAGCTGATATTCTTTAAAAGTACATCAAACGTCCCCAGCCGCTATTTTTAAAGGGATACTACAACGAAATTTCGGCGCTCATTTTTTGGTCTATATGTGCCCAAAAGGGCAGTATCACATGGAACATACCAATATCTTGTTAAAAAGTGTCGAAAAGGAATTTTAAAACGAATTAAACGATTAGCAAAGAGCACCTGGTGGATGTCGCTAACGCCTCGTTTGTAATGCTCGTCTATGAACCTTGACAGCTAGTGACGGAGGTTGTCTCGTCTCCGGCCACAACGAGAGAAGAGGGGAAGGAGGAACTCCCCTCTTCCCGGGAATCCCTTTTGTGTGTCGCAGAAGTCGCTATTGTCCCCCTACAAGATTATAGAAGATTAACCCGTCACTCAAAATTCATACAAAAGCAGCCGCTTCGGTGGCTGGAACGACTAGGCCATCCTCTAGACGTCAGCCTTGCCGTAGCTTTGCTCGTCTTGAGACGACCTACGTCACGATTGCGCTGGGCCTTCTCCGAGCGCTTGCCAGAGTGGGCCGTTTATAACGAAAAAATACAGCCACAAGGATCAAAATACAAACGTGTGATTGTCATTTACGGATATTGTGGATCATATTCAACCTATTTTTGAACACGACGGGAATATTTCAAATTTCGTTGAAGTATCCCTTTAAAGGGTTCCACAGCTTGGTGGCGGGTATGTCGACGGTCATTTCTTGTTTGATACTTTATAAAGTGCATTTGTTTCTTTTCTGATCTAAAATACTGAACAAAAACTACTTTCATAAATAATTGAAACGGTTCGCTCCACTTATATTTTGTATTTCGACTAAAACAAAGCTTTTAGCGGCTCTGACCAGTAGAAAGCCCAGGACCAAAGACTTCACATATCGCGCGCTTTCGGCACTGCGGGTCACCCCCATAGGTAGAGAAGGTTTCCGCGTCGTCCGGTTAAAATATGACGCACTGATATATTTAGTTACTCTCTCTGTGCCCGCTGGCTTGCCCGAACCCCAAGATATGTGGAAACCGCAAAAAAACGGTAGATGGTTAAATATGATTGCAGGGCCCCTTTAAGGCCGACTCGCATAGGAAGTATTTTCAACATATTTAAGTGTGTTTCAGCAGGCATAATCACAACATTTGGCAGGAACTTCTTTCACAAAAGGGATGAGGGGAAGCTAGCCAAACCACACACGGCACTTTCCGTCGACGTCTCCTCGGCGTTTGGTGCAGTGGCCCAACTCGCACTTTTCATGTAACAAGGCAAAATGTAACTCAGCTCTTATATTATTGCTTTCCGCAAGGGGATAGAAATAACAATGTTAATAAACAATGAAAGCGTAATTTGTTAACGCTTGTCTTTAAAATGTTTCTTTCATTAGCCACGTTGCCAACAAGCCCTGGCAGAAGGACGGTTGCAATTTCTGCTCAAAACCCTTCCTTTTATTATTTGTTTCACATCACCTGCTACATAGATGGTCTTTTCTTCTCTCAGTCGTTCATCGCTTGTTCGAAAGAGATAGCGATTTCATGCAGTTCACCAATAATCTGTTGAATGCGACAAGTGAGCACCCGATTCGGCAGCTGAGCTGAGCTAAGCTAGCCAGCCTGCCGCAAAGCTAGGCAAGCTGATCTTTGAGCAACTTCTGGCTGTCAACTCGTGAGCTTTTGCACACCACGAAAACGTATGGCACCACGTCATACATTTCCTGATACACCACACCGAAGTGCCAAGATCTGTCCTGGTAGAATCATAGAATAAGCGTGTATTTACACAAACCTTGAGATGCGAGGAAGCGCTCGTCCCGACGCCCGCTATACGTTGGAATCACCCAAAATGCCTGTAAATATGTTGAAAAAGTGCTCTATGTGGTTCAGCCTTTAAAGGTGCGTCGCACGCATCCGGCTGATTTTCTTAAAGGTATGTCGGACGTACTCCGCCCGTATTCTTAAAGGCACGTCGGACATGTCAGGCCAATTTTCCTAAAGGGGCGATGCAACAATTTTTGTACTTTGTACACATATTGCTTAGAACGAATCCCTGAAGTTAATGACCTATAAAGCACATGTTCGTTTTCACCACACACAAAAGAAGTCGCAGAAAAAATGAAAGAAAGGCGAGCAGCGTTCACCCCCTCAACTCAGTCAGAACATGCGGACGCGTGATCTGGAGCTGATTATTTGCCTCCAGTGCTGATTATAGCCACGTGCTGGTGTTGGCAGAGCACAGGACATGCGCTGAGTTCCAGACAATGTTGTGGTTCGGCTATTGTTGTCATTGCAGTGATAGGAGACGGGCCACTACTTGAATGCTTGTCGAGGTATTGATTATCACGAGCCCAAATCGAGTGCTCAGGCAATCGGGGCCGGCCCTACACCATCAAGTGTCCTGGGCAAACTCTAAACGTGGCCCCTCCCCCTCCCTCTCCTCTCCTCCTTCTCCGCCTTGTTATATGCCCCTATCTACCTGGTACGACATCACATTGTTACTAAACGTGTGAGTAGTGGCCCAACACGATCGTTTTGTCAGATGAAAACTGCATTCCAAAAATGAATGCCAATCATGCATATAGCGTTGTTTGTGCCAGGTGCCGTGTTACAATAAATCAAAAAGCTAAAAAAAATTCAAAAGGGGGCATGGTGGTGCCCCCTTTTGATGGCGCCTTAAGCGACTGCCCAGGTCGCTTGCCCCTAGGGCCGGCCCTGCACGCAATGCTCGGGTACAGTCTATGAGCTGTATCCAATATTTGTCACTAGGGGGTATGCGACCCCCAGCTACATCATCAAGTTTTGCAAAGGAGAGATAGAGAGTAAACTTGCTTTTGTCCTTGAAATTTTACTGCAACGAAGGACTTTCTTGGTCAGTGGCATTGCGTGGGAGTATACTTGGGTCTCGCTAGTGCCAGTAAGCTTGTGAAAAGCGGCAAACATTCCAAGTGAATATCGTTGCATGGCCACTTTAACTTGCACATCTAGATCCGCGCAGTTGCACATAATATTGCTAAAAATTCTTCGTTTTTGAACCGTGTTTGCACGTCTACCGCATGTTTGGTACTGCCCAGTTCGCGGAGCAAACAATACGTTGGGCTGAGAGGAAGGAGCATGGGCGTCCACAGAACTTTTCCAGGGGTGCACACTTACACCCCCCTTCCCCCTCCCTTCGGGGAATGTTGGCGATGTTGGCTATTTTCAGCATGTTTTCATGTTACTTTCTGCCTGCTTTCACGGCTGCGGTCTGGATTTGGGCTACAAAACCACTGATCTCTATGACAATTGCTGAATCGCGCTTCCTGCTCCCGCGAGTGAAGCCACTGGACGGCCATCTTGCATGTCAAAAAATCGCGTTTTTGGAGCGTTGCGGAGGCTGGCAGCAGCGTGCTGAAGACTCATTTTTCACTCATTTGTCATCATTCGCCGTAGAAGTTCTTTAAAACCCTTTTGTAAGCCGTGAGACTTTCCACTTAAGAACACGTGGAAATTTTTACGGAAGCGCAGTGCCGCAGACAAAAGGCACAGCGCGTCGAAAGCAAGTTTCACCGGTCTCGCGGCGTAATCAAGACTTCCTTGGCACTTTTTTTTTTGCCGTTAACATTTTTTTTTTAGTAGTCATTTTTAATTTTTAGATACTAAATAGCATGTTGGGAACAGTAGATCCATGGTATTTCAGAAAATGTAGTTGGTTTGGGTAGCTAAAAAGCCGCCGGAGTACCCTTTAACTGGTGTGGGTGCAGCTCCCCCCCCCTTTTGCACCCCCTCCAAATTCCAGGGGGGGGGGGACTGCCCCCTTGCACCCCTCTGCGGACGCCCATGGGAAGGAGGGCATTTCCGTCCCTGCTTTTGTTAGTGGAATTGTTTTTCGGGCTCCGCACACAACAACGGTATTACAGCTTGCTAAAACTCTCCACTACCCGTACGATGGCCACCCGGGCAACGATTGACAAGCCGTGCTTGTTGAGCCAGTAACAGAGGGAAACATGAAAGTACATGTGGCGACATCGTGCATCGCCATCCAGTAGGGCAAAACATGAGCGTATTGTGGCTTATTCCCGCTGCATTTGGTCGCTCTCTGATGCACGCAAGCTCCGCAATCAAGCTTGACGCTTTAATATTACCCCCATCCGACGGGAAAACACACTTGTGACTTACGAGAGCGACATTTTTTCTCCTCTCTGGTGGTCGACGCAAAAAGAAAACTCGTCTTTACGTGTTGGGAAGTATGGCCTCTGGATGTTGCGATAATATAACTAAGGCTGGGCATCGATTAGAAATTTTAACCCGATTCAATGCCATCCTTTAATCGGTTAATTAATTGATTAGTTGGTCTCGTTCATTTCCCTGCATAATATTTTTAAGAGTCAAAATTACATTTTTTTCTTTTTCCTTTGCTGATAATGTGATGAACGATGCAATCTACAGTTAAGGGTGGTTTTACTTCAGCTACATGATGCAAAAAGGTTCATTGATATTCTCTGGCAAGGGCTACGTGCTTTGGTTGTTCACAAGAGTTTCTGCTGCGCTAAACGAACACACTCACGGTGTTGAAGTGGTCAGAATACGTGTAAACTTCTGCACTTGTCTGAAGTTGTAAATCTTGCACCGACAGTTTACATTAGGTTAAAATTTCACCTAAAGTTTGCCCTTGATACAGGTGTTCTCGTGCACGGCTGCATGGTGAAAGCGTTTAATTTTTACTTTCTTTTGGTTCTTCAATATTTTACTGATTAGCCTTCTGAAACAATGAATCGCGATTAAAGCAATAATTTATTTATCTGTAGGTTAATCAAATAAATTGTGAATAAAGTAACAATTTGTATTACAATATTTTAACTGACGTTGGAACCGTATAGCTAAGGTTCAACGTTTTCGGTTTCTATTTTTTCAAAATTCGGCATACTTTTTTCAGCGTTTATTTTCAAATTCAGTTTTCGGTTTTTTTCGGCGTATATTTATGCCCACAAAAGTTTATCGGCTTTTTTCGGTGAATATAAAATAAACACCAACGGACACCGGATCAGATGATCCTTGTAGTTCTGATATTTGTGATCACTCAAAGAATAACGGCACAGATACATTGAAAAAGAAATGGTCACTTTATTTGGCAAATGTTTGCAACTGTAAAAGAATCAAGAAAAAAAACACAGAGAAGTACAAACAAGTCAGATATGAAGCCTATGCCCAAAAATCATGGAACTTCACCTTCTGTATACCAGGATTACGTGATCTTATTATAGTACACACACACATGTACTTTCCCAGGTTCTCCTCGTTGATCCGCACTCTTTCTTTCCTGTTAGTATGACACTGAGGTTCGAGAATGCCCTCTCAACACTAACACTGGACACTGCAGGCTGAGGAGATGGAGCGCTGCCTGAGCCAAAATCGGCCAATCAACCAATTGTGACCGCCAAAAGAGACACGGTGCGACGTTTTGAAGCACAACACAACATGCAGAGCTTGCATCAAGTCAGTCTTCCTTACAACGAGTTTGAAAACACGCTCGTACATGGAGAAGTCATGGGGCATTTTAAATTTCACCGTCCTATCGATGACGTGCACATTAAACCAAAACGTCGTGATGGCACCCGTGTATCCCATACATTCGGACACGTTTCGATAGACACTGTCATTCTACTTTTTCGCTACGGCTCTGCGGTACGACTGTATGGTTAAAGTGACCTTTTCCGGTTAAAACTGAATTTTAGAAAATGGATTCGACGTACTTTTATTGGTTTTTATCGGTTTAAATCGAAAATGCCGAACCTAAAAACTGACCTTTTTCGGTTAAAACCGAATTTCCGAGAATGTATTCGGCATACTTTTATCGGTTTTTATCGGTTTAAACCGAAAACTCCAAACCCTACGTATAGCGAAGCCGACATATCATTCCTACTAATTTTGCCATTTTTTTAAATTTAAATACGTAACATACGATAGCCCCAGGACATATTATGAGAACACAACTCTAAGTGTCCTAAAAGTTTGGACCAAATCTGAGTTAAAGTTGTAATATTTTAGGTAGGAACAATTTTGTATATAATGTCTTAATATTATAGCCTTAGTTTTGCCTGTATTTATTTTTAATGCATTCTTGTTAGTCCACTATGATATTTGATCCAACGCTAAATTAACTATTGATACCAGTGCCTCACCATTGACAGCAGCATACAGGAGTGTTGAATTATCTGCATATATTTTAAATTTAGTGTGTGAGTTAACATTTGCAATATCGTTTACAAACAGGTCGAAAAGAAAGGGACCTGAAACAATTCCTTGTGGTACACCTGAGAATACAAATTTTACACTACATATTTTTACACTACCGTAATATCCCGAGAAATTGCCCACCAAAACTGAGAGCACATTAGGTAAAAATAAGAGGTAGGCTAACATTCGGTGTTCACAAGGTAGTTCAACTTGAACCATTGAAAAATAGAAAGTCCTGCTACAAATCAGAATGGGCTATCTTTTGGGGATGGGTCGTCACTCGGGATATTACGGTACATAGATACATGCATATTTTTTCCAATTTTCAGACATGATTTTAGTAAAAGTGAGGCTTGACCACAAACACCATATTATTCAAGCTTTCATAATAACAGTTTGTGGTTTAACTAGTCAAAATCTTTGCTGAAATCAATATTAACTCCCAAAACCAATTCAAGTTCTAGATTATGTAAAATAAATTCCTTCTCTTCAAGTAAGGCAAGTTCTGTAGAACAATGTTTTTGGAATCCAAACTGAAATTTTGTTATAAGCTCATACTTGTAAAAAAACTTTGATAGTTGGATGTGAATTACCTTTTCATAGTCTTTTGAGAAAATGGGAAGTATAGAGACTGGCCTGTAATTATTACTATAATTTTTATCGCCTTTTTCGTGCAATACAGAGACTTTGGCTATCTGCATACACTTCGGGAATACGCCTGCATATATGCACAAGTTAAATATATGGGTTAAATAAGAAATGACTTAGTCTAAAGGCTGAGCTCCATGGAGCGAATATACGGCAAAGAGCCACCAAACTTGGCCCAGCAGTGTGTTCGCTTTGCACGTTGCGCAGCAACCACTCTTCTTGCACCACGCGCAGAGCAAACACCACCGGGCGAAATTCATAGCTTTTTTTTGCTCCATGGATTCCAGCCTAAAAACATATTTGACTGGTCTAATCTGAATATCACCTAAGTATCTACAACAAGTATTAGTTAAATTTATAAATACGTTAAATAGTACCTTAAAATTGTTTGTGGGGTCCAAAAATATTGAATTCATATTTACATTTTTAGCATACCCACAAGCTTCGTCATCCCAAGTTTTAGTAACTAAATTTACAAAATGATAATTGAATACATTAGATAAGGCAGTACCAATTAATTTTTTGCAATCAATGTAAAGCTTTTCTAAGCGATCAAGTTTATGATTGCCCTGTAAAATCGAGGTAACTTTTTCCATGTGACGTCAACATGTCTAATTGATGAATTAAAGCGGTTACGATAATGGCTTTCCATGGCGCTTCAAAGTTTCCTTGTTAGCTGGCTGCGATACGATTTGCATTTTTTTAAATTGTTTTGATTTCTAGATTTAATAAATTTCTGAAATAGCTTTTTTTATATTAATATTTCACAGAAGAATTGGGGTAATCCATGGCTTTTGATTTTTTCGTGACGTGTTATATTTCTTATAAGAAAAATCCTTTATGTAAAAGCCTTTAAATTTGTCTAAAAATTTATTGTAGGTCACATCAGAATTTTTTGCAGTAAAGCGTGAAACACATGTACGACGAAACCATCCGATCCGACGTGCGGACTGCCGGAATGACCTTTGGGGGTGAGGGTTTTCGCAGCACCGTAGAGCGTCGAAAACCCTCGCCTTTTACCGTCGTATTGCCTGATCGGATGTCGGATCGGACGGTTTCGTCGTACATGTGTTTCTGCGCTTAAGAACATCATTCCAGCTTGCATTTTCAATATCATTACAAAATATGTTAAGATTGAAGTGATGTGATTTCGGCGCCATTTGTGTCAAACTGCACTAAAGTGCTTACCCTGCTACATCCTGCTACATTTAACCCAAATGTGAGAAACTTGCTCCAACATTGCGCCAAAGGTTGATTTCACTTTATGACTTCACTTTATTTTACACTGAAAACATAATGGCTCAGTCCCCGCTACATGTCCGGATGGTTATGGTAGGCTTGTGCGCGTTTTCAGAACTTTCGATTTTAGCCGCAAATAATATACTATCCTATTTGATCCCTCTGTCAGTGTCAAACACTGACTGTTCCTGTAATTTTCGCAGTATCTTATGTTCCTTGTCTGCTCTCGCGTGTAAGTTAGTTTTGCTGAGTGCGCTTCTCACCGCGCTCTTGTGTACTGCAGTGAAGCGGCACCTGTGAAGTAAGCATTGTAAGTTTGCTCACCTTGCTTCGCCGAGGTGCGCCGAGTGCTCAAGGGAAAGCATTGCCCCAGAGTGGGACGTTGAACACGCAAGTGTCGGGCAAGATACAAGATATCAAAATTAATTTGATTGCATTTCTTTCTCCTTGCTTCTCTGTCAATGCCCGCCAATTTAAGTTGTTACCTAAACAGTGGTTAGAGAAAGAATTCATTAAAGTTTCAAAAAGTGTATGGGATGACGGCCATTTAAAGCTCATGGATCCGTAATAGACACTGCTTATAGACCCCATCAAGCAACATTGTTCGTTGCCATTTCTTGTGCATGGAGCATGTTACTGGATCTGGGCCCTCCCCGAACCGCTGACGCAACACTCATTCTCGATATGAGCCGAGCCAAGGTCACGTTGAACCCCGACGCAGCCTTCGTGTCTAATACACGCTCACTGTGCATGCCGGAACCATGGCGAACTCGGATAATAGGCACAGGAGCCTCTAGATGGCGTGCACTTCTGGAAAAGGTCTGTTCGTGCCTTCACAGAGGGCATAAAACTCGGTCAAAAGCTCGATAAAGTGCCATGGTGTTTTCTGCATGCAGGTTGCGCGGACCACAGGATGCATCCAGCGGGAACAGTGGTGTGCGGTGCTCGCGAATGAGGTGCATTGTGTCAAGGATCCATTAGGAACCGCTGTGCCAAATTACTCAAAGAGAGACACTTTGTTTTGCATCGGTGGACGTCATACCGACTGGATGGATTCCTGTGACTGCAACTTGTTTTCCTTGGGAGGCCACTTTGCGTGGGAGGACCGTTGCGTCGTCGTAGTCTGCGTCACTGGTAAGTGATGGAGGGAGCGGTAGGTGAGTACCCAGCTTTTGAAGCAAGGTTATTGCTGTTGGCAACAGCTGTGAATGTCTATTTATGATAACAAATGTGAGTATATTTTCTTACATTTTCGTAATGCTTCTCGATTTTTTGTTTCGGTTTAAGTTATCTCAATTTGTATAGGTTTGGCCAATGTTCGTTGGATGGTTGGTCACATCCAATCCGGGAATGCTTCTGCACATTGTTTCCGCCATTGGCATCGTGTTTTATTGTCTGTTGTCTTACGACCAGCGCCGCGCTTTCTGCACGTTAATGCAAGTGAAATGTCTGTATAAGTAAGAAAATGCCTGGCAAAAGCAAGTTTAAAGGGGCATGGCTTTACAACGATGAATATAAGGACTGGGTGACTCCAGATACGACAAATCAGCATCGCGCAATCCTTTGATGTTGCTGCCATGGGCGAGTCGGCGTTGAAGAGTTATATGAAGAGTGCTACAGGTTGCCTGTTCACCGCTGGGGGCTTATGTCCTGGTGGTCCACTTGTGGTGAATGGCTGGGGGTCCATCTAGTGTAGTGTAAGAGTCCTTGGATCAATGAGTGATCCTACAAGGGCGTGGTTTCATGGGGCCTGTGCATACAAGTGGTATATGGGGGAGAATCTCCCGATGTGAAGGAGGTGACTCAATCACTTCAGTCGTTTGCTTGGCTTTGTCGGTAGTCTCGACAATGGGGGATATAGAGCGTTATTTCAATTTGTTTAGATTTAGCTGATGTTCATTGGACGGTTGGCCACATTGGAGCAGATCCGAATCCAAATCCAATCTGATCCAGGATTACTTTGCGCACTGTTTCTGCTATTGGCCTCGTGTTTTGTCGTCGGTCATAGGAAAATGCCTGGCAAAGCGGGTTTCAAGGTGCGTGGCTCTGCAGTGATGAACACAGTCAAACCCGCATATATCGAACTCACAGAAAAACGGGAATTTGTTTGAAATATTGTGTAATTCAATATTGAACGATTAAAGAATTTGGCAGTGTACAAAACGTACCTCATTAAAAAGTGTTCTTTACTTTCTAAATACATGCATCGCGGGCACATTAGCTCGAGAAATCGACGTCAATCTTTTTTTGTTTTTCCATTTTCAAAGCATTGTTCAGCATACACTTTTCAATGTTGTCGAGTGACTCGGAACAGCTGAGCCGACAGCCTTCTATGGACGCGCAGTAGCGGCAAACAATGCTCAGCACTTGAAGTGCATCGGAATAAGTGGGCAGGTCGAAACTCGTCGAGTCCTCACAGTTGCTCTCGTCGGCGAGATCTTTAGCCAGATTGGCAACGATGTCTTCATCAGCGAGCTCTCTGGTAGTTGCAGCATCGTCGTCGACGGACACGAAGTCTGTAGGTATAGTCCCTTCACACACAGCACCCGGGAACTCGCACAGCTGGCTCAACAAATCAAAGTTCCTCGAGGGGTTCGTCATTATCTAGGGGTTCATCCATATTGTCCGATGAGCTCGCGCCAGCCTCGCCGGAAATGCAGAGTCCACAATGACGGAAGCAATTCTGAATTGTTTCCTTTTTTACGTCGTTCCATGATGCATTTAACATAGTTATTCAGCCCAGTAGGTCAATTTTCAGCTCCCACCCAGTGCTCAGGTTCATCAACAGCCGTTGCACACGGTGCTTTCTGTAGCCTGCCTTCAGTGCATGAATGATACCTTGGTCTAAAGGCTGCAGCATTGACGTTGTGTTCGGCGGCAGGAAACGAAGCTCAATGTTTCTGACGCTGACGTTACGACGGTGAGCAGAGCAAGTATCAACGAGTAAGCAGACCTTTCCGCCTTGGCTTACCAGGTTGTCATCCCAGGACTTGAGCCACCTGCCAGAAAGTACCAACTGAGCCAACCAGAAGTTGGACGTCAGTAGAGCAAACAGGTTTTATCAGCTGCCACCAGTTCTGCAGTTCGACACCAGGACCAGGCGGATTTTTTCGGTCGCTCCCTATAGAGTTCAGTATGCATAGCCCACAAACTCAATTTTTGGCATGCAAGTTTTACGATCAGTATATTGAGACATAGGTGCAACTGGTTACGTTTTGTAATAAAATCTTGTGCCGAAATGAGCAGTCTGAGGCATTTGAAACTACATCTCATGCCAACTACTTTTGCTTCACAAAAGTTTATTTATTATATATTCTCCCAAGTTCAATCACTACTCGGTCTTTGGCCTTAAAAAATGAGGTCGATTTCACCCTGACAAGACAGTTTTGATTGCCATTCAGGCTTTCTGATACTTAGAAAAGAAGTCCGTCAGGTGTGGCATC